>DWON01001189.1:0-25815 GCA_018251015.1 Phocides pigmalion okeechobee
AGTTTATTTGTAAAAGTAAAACTATCTAAATAGGGTTAAGCACTATTACGATTAAAATTTAATTACACCTGAACGTAAGCGAGTTTAAGTTAAAGAGATATACGAGACACTTAATGTACTTGAATAAGGAGGGGATCACTTTGCGTTACGTTATAAATCTTGATTCAGTGCACAAAACAATTAGCCTTGCACCTCTAACGAATCCTGACTAGTATAACCAATGTTAAGTGACCTCCCATCTGTCCCCGATTGAAGTTTATTCAAGCTATGAGTTTTAGAGAGGACGGGTCGTCTTTGTGTGGCGGCTATAGTAGTTGCCACATTACAGATTGGTTACGGGGTAGCGAACAGTTTGCTACGACGCTTATGGGATATTTATGGGAAGGATAGCGCTATCTCAGCTAAATGTTGGAACGCAACCTGGTTGGCGCGACTGAGCGCAGATTTTCGATTTACGGTATTTTGTCTCTCGGTATTGAGGGGAATTGGTTACATTGCTTTTGGTCCTTCGAGCCGGATCATTTGATCGATGTGTTATCAGCACGAGACGCAACCACAGATTTGGAGAGGATTATTACTGTAAATGAGTAAAGCTGAAAATATGAGGTTTATTTAAATTTAATGTGAGTTTTTATTTACTGTCCCTATAACGGCCAGGTACCCTCGGTTAATGGACGAGGAACAGTTAGTCGGGACGCCCACGCGGCGTCGGTATGTTGCGGATTATCCAAAGAGTTATGGACCCCACGCACGCAGGCTTTAAATAGATAAAGGTCAATGGGATAGCCACGATAAAGTATGTTAAGGACTATGGTAAGCATGTGTTGAAAAAGACCTACAACATTTAGATGTAATGTTACTATCTCTTTAGTAATATTGCCTTCACTCTCAAAGGTATATAATTGATTACATAAACTGTGAATTCATAATGGTAAGCTTTTTTTTAAACACTGTTTACTCAGTTGAAAATAAAAAAGAAAATCAACTTTCTATCGATAGCACATAAGATATCGAGATGCAAGATTAATGTTGCTAGCAATATTAAATCGGGACAACTGGGGCAGTTCGCAATCGCCACACCTAATTGGGCTCGCTCCCTGTTCGCGGGGTAATCCATTAGGCTGGCAACACCGTCCGATTCGAAGATTAGCTCCGCCGTGTTAAAAGGAGCTGCGGTGTCCACCGGTGTCACTCGCGTGATTTGCATTCGTTTAAGGGTTGCCGCCTTCGTTAAACTATTTCTACCTAACTACTGAAAAAACACAAGATTCCTATTTTTTGAAAATCAGTTTAGTGTTTATTCCTGTTTGAGGTCGGATGTGGATGTCTACGAGCTGTAGCGACTACTTAACGTAAGTCAGACTGGATTGTTTGGTATGTATTTAATATAGAAAAAGACAAAGGATAGAAATATATTGTTTGATTTGGTTTTTACCGGGTATTTAACAAAAGTTTTGAGCCAGTAGCCTGACTCATGGTCACGGCTAAACGGAAATATTTTTACATATATACTCTAATTGAGTGGTTCTCAAAGTCGACTGATCTGCAACTCATCTCATAAAACTTTCCAAATTCGGGATCCATCTAATATTGTTATGATAAAAAAGGTTCCCGGTCAACCTTAGCCAACAGGGCGCTCGATCAATGTACTGATTTTACATTGTACCCTTGACATTAATCAAGTGTACATATCTTACAATGAAATGAAATATTTGAATTTTCATTTGTATGGGAATTTGAATTTGGTTCATAACTGTTATAACGAAGAAATGTTTAAATGTCGAGAAAAAACATTTAGTTACAACCCAATATTTTAATACTAAATTAAATATTAAGAATCGACGTATCGGTATATTTTCCAGGGATCATCCAATATTCGCTCTGGATCCACCACCGGATCGCTATCTATAGTTTGGGAAATAATGCTCTCAGCTAGGAAATTATTCAAGCCTACATTTCAACACAACCCTGGCAACCACGACGTATCCGATCACAGGTGGTTATCAAAAGTAGAACGCATTTGTGATTTCCACGTCTTAATACGATGTACGGTAACTTGTTCAAACTGATCCTACTTAATGATATTTATCGCTATTTCTAAGTAGAATATACTTGATTTAAACTAGATAATTAATAACAAGCACACTTATTCTTACGGGAAAGCAGATTTTGAGATTTTATACCATCTTTGAACGAGACAGATCCAACATGAGAAATATTTAAAAAGTAACTGGAGTTAAAAGGTAACTGAAAAGTCAATAGAAATGGAAAATCAATCTACAAACAGAATGATAGGGATGCATACATTTTGGGAATTTTGACGACATTTTGACTCTATCACCCCTTCTAATCCCACGTGACGTTTTTCAAACTACGCATTTTAGTATAAACTGATTGAACTGTTATTGATTGCATTTTAATTCTTGACAAACTCAAAAATTTGCTAAATTATTTTATTTTAGACTGGTATTGTGTAGGATCAATCATTGACCGAGTAAAATGTGTTTTATTTTACCCATTCTTCGTGCAATTTTAAATAGTGTGTTGCAGAAAAATACGGGATATTTTCCGAGATTCCCCATCAAATTAATGAACAAGCATTAAAGCGCAACTAAACAATAAACAGAGAACGATGCTATCAAAACAGCTCCCCCAGATAGATGTTATAAAGAACTCGAAACAACAACAGTGGATGAAATAGCGCTCGGTAGCGGGAAACCGATAGCGGAATAGAATTACTCCTGTGTTAGTGATTGGCGCAAATTGAGTATAACGGTGGTAAACAAATAACCTCATATAATTCATAGGCAAATGAGCGACGGCGCGAACGGCAGACATGTTTACGGGAAAGTGTACTAGTAACAAAAATTATCTGCGGGGGCTTCGGGCTTGCAATCTGTAACGGAATGATTGCTAGGCACGCGACGTCGCGAGCTGCAGACGGAAGCGGCAGCGAATACCTACTAATGGTTAATATATCACTTATTTGCTGCAAGATTGTTGTAACATTTGCAAGTCGGTAGAATAATTCAACTGGGGAGATACCACCACTGCACCCATAATCCGTCGTCAAGTAGAACTTTGTTTAATTTCATAAATTCTTTTAATTATACCGCGCTGTAACGATTAAGGAAACGTGAGAAATCCTGCACATCGGAATGATGACAAGTCTCCTATTCCATGCCGGGCCACCGCGGTGAACAACGACCTAACCCTTCGTGTTCTGAGACGGTCCAAACAGTGGGACAATAATAGTAGTAATGATGTAACAAATAACGAACATTATGTTATATAACGGGTACTTACGATTAACGTTTTTGATTTTTATTTGGTTCGAAATATCGGCAATTAAAAATTAAAAATCGTTAATCGTGAGTACCCGTTGTATAACATAATGTATGGATTCCGCGATAATATCAGTTTAAAATCGTATACAAATAACGAATTTGATTTTTTTTGAAAATAAGTTTTTTATTTCATATTTACAGTAATAAAAATCTCAAAACGAATTATAATAAAAGCCTAACCTTTTAATGGTTAATTATAAGGAAGTCCGTGCCCATGCAGGGTCCAAGTACGCTAGCCCCATTTCTGCGTTGAATCGATTGCGCGAGATACGAACCAACCCTCTTGTCACCGGTGGTGTCGATCAAACAAAATCTTTTTAATTGTTTATTAGACAGTGTAACACCGTGATTGGTACTATGATCATAGCGACAGCGCGTGTTGGAGGCAGAAGTGGAAAATAGCAGGTATTGGATAATTATTGCCTTGGTAGCAGTGCTGTTATTAATTTGAACTTTTACGCTTTCTACAAGACAATGAAGCTTTTCTTCCGTGCTTTCTAACATGCTGACGTTAAAATTAATTAGATATGTTTAAGATTATACGATTTGATTAATATAGCATGTTTATGATAAATTAATTTTAATTGCAAAATTTATAATAATTGCAATCTACCTCGAGTAGATTATTAGATAAGGCTCTTATTATTCATTTATTGCGTAAATAAAGTGTTGTTAGTTTTATTGTCAAATATTCAAGTTGTATATATGAATAGAGTGTAAAATTTGATTTAAATGTAACAATTGCATTATCAATTAGTTACGGGAATTGTGATTCCATTTTATTAAAAAGTATTTATCTTAGTTTTATGTTATTTTTTTATGTAATACATGCTGACTCCATATTTTTATTACCATTTTTTGTAATAACAGTACGTGATTACAAAAAACAGTTATCTTAAAAATTTAACACTTTCTAACCATCTTTCTCAAAAAACATTTTATCCTTTGATAGTTAACATTAAAGGTTAACCAAAGGTTAATGGTAATTACCAGATAACTTTAGGATACATTTCGGCCTGCGTTGACGATTGTATAAGAAATTATTTGTCAAAATTGTATTAGTGTTTTTAGTAAAATATCAACATTGACATTACATCGACCGGCAATTACCGGCAATTATTTTTCAGGTGATAATTATAATTAATTCATTTATTAATCTGTATTACGTTCGTTTGTTTTATTCACAAATTTAGGTTGAAAAAACATATCAAATGCATTAAAATATCTCGAGTTTTGTATCTTGGACCGGTATATCCTGTAACTTGGACGGGGGTCCTATGGCGCACTTCCTACCTGCGGCTTTGTTTGCATTGCTATTACGGCGGCGATATCAATGCTTTTTGTATCGGCCAGCGTCCGCCCGCGGCTCGATGCGGATCGCCGCGGTCAGGACTCAGATTTACTCCGATTGCCGCTCATTGTTTCGCTTCCCTGTTGCCTGCACACTCAACGGTTATTAGTTTCGCTGGCAAATGCTTGGAGGACTTCGTGCCTATTGGTTTTGGGAGCTCAGCTATCGGCGTTTCATTTACACGCTAAGTTTCTTGCCTATTGGGTAACATAACCACAGGTACTTTATTTACACGCTAAGTTTCTTGCCTATTGGGTAACTAAGCCACATATACTTTATTTACACGCTGAGTTTCTCGTCTATTGGGTAACTGGACCACAGGTACTTCATTTACACGCTGAGTTTCTCGCCTATTGGGTAACTCAGCCACAGGTACATCATTTACACACTGAGTTTCTCGCCTATTAGGTGACTCAGCCGCAGGTACTTGAATTTAACACTGAGGTTCTCGTCTATCTAATTTTTGTATTTCAGAGCTATTTCCTCATTACCAGTATTAATTACGATTGTTAAACCCATATGACAACAAAGAGGTCACATATTCAAATGGTAGGAGCTTAGGCCAGCGCATCATCACGAACGGATCATCTCGTAGCGTAGGACTTCCCATGAGTAAGTTAATCAATAGATATAAGCATCGTATTGATCAAAAGAACGCAATTCGATTATTTTTTTCCTGTCAACATTAGCCAAAAGGGCGCTCAAAACCGATGTACTTTTTACAATTTTACATTGTATCCTTGACACTCATAAAGTGTATTATGTTCTTTTTTATGTGAGAAGAGTAGCAAACAAGCATGCAAACCACCTGCCGTTAAGTAGTCGTACCCCATGGAAATCCACATACAACCACAAACACGACCGAAATCCTATCTGAGCTCGAACGTAGATACGTTGTTACTCTTGAGGACTAAGATGGTTGCTTCACTTCAAAGTGTAGCCGGCATCTCTGCAACCGTACTCACATATATAGTTCTCCCGCCTTTGTATCATATATTAAACACCGTATCATAATTCTAATTCTTTATTTCATCAAATAAAGAATTAGAATTAGATTTTACTGCTATTTTTATTTATAACAATGTTGTGTTAATAACAGACAACAACAACAAAATAAACGCTGAATTAATTAACATCTTTCCGTGCGAGCACTTTCTTTTCATGTTAACGCTGCCATAAATTGTAGAAAGAGCCAATATATTCCTCATTCAAAGAATCGCAATCAACGATCGATTACGAGAATCGATTAATCCAATAATCGATTCGGAATCTCACTTACAATCGCAGAACTGATAACTATCAGAAAGGCCTACTTTTCTCGTAATTTTAACATTTATATTGTCTTCAAAACTAAATTGTTCGGAAATATTACATTTTATTGAATAAGTTAAGGATAATCATTAATTTTACATCAATGACAAGAGGGCTGGTTCATATCTCGCGCAGAGAATTGCGATTGCTATCCAGCGCGGGAATGCAGGTAGTGTTCTTGGAACCATGCCGCATGGGCACGGAGTCCCATTAGATTCTTTAGGTTAGGTTTTTATTTTAATTAGGTTTAAGATTTTCATCATTGTATATATGAGAATAAAATATTTTGACAAATCTGAAATTAAAATATATTTTTTTGTTAAAGTATATAGTATACATAATGTCCATTCTATATATCGTCCATTAGCAACAGTGTTATATCTTAAACGCTCGATTTATTGGAAACGATTTTGAAGCTTCTGATCGATTCTAAATAAAACACAGATGAGGCAATACTGTCAGACCATGTATGTGTCAACTAATCTTGCTACAGTTCATGTATAAGTATTATAAGTCTTTAAACAAACCATACGAAATAATCACACGAGTAACGCACGAGCATGCAAACCACCGGATGTTAAGTAATCGCAGCCCCTAGACATCTACGTACAACTACAAACACGACCGAAATCCTATCTGCGCTTCGACGTTGATGCGTTGTTACTCCTGAGGACTGACTGAAATTGAAAACTGCATTCAAATCGAATAAGCCGTTTCTGATATAAGCTTGCATATACAGACATACAGATATACAGACATACAGACAAAAAAAAATCTCTTGCGTATATAAAGGTATTCCATTGTATTTTTTTTAATTCCATATCATGTACAGACGGTAGTTATAGTTTTATTACATGTATGAGGGATTTTTTTTCTAAGGGAAACATGGGTTTAGAAAAAAGATACACTAAATGTATTAACTTGTTAGGAGACTATGTTGAAAAATATTTTTTTTTAATCCAATAATTCTGTTTCATATTGATTATCATTATTTATTGATCACCCCTCGTATAGATTCAGTATTTAAAACGGACATTTCAAATGGAGATCGTTATCGTACCACAGTTTATTTTCGTTGTTCGGGATGCTGTAAAATGATGGAATCGATTAACTTGTATGTGTGTTCATTAAAATATGTTGATTTAATGGCTATGGAGCAATAATTGTAAATGTATTTATTGTAAGCTCATCTTGCGCGGGCTATTCGTAATCTAGAAACATATTAATAAGACTGTAATTTGTGCTAACGAGCTTTCACATGTTTTAAAGCTCGCGGATTCGCTTCAATGAAGTTTGATTTTGAATTATGATTGTATTTGTTTAAAAATAAAAATATATTACATGTTACATCAACTTTATTTTTATGTTTAAATACATTTTTACCTGTCAAATTGGCAAAAAGGAAAAGTAGAATTACGAGTAAATTTTGAAAAAATGGAATATGACTTTTTGAAAAAAAAGTTTAAGTTATAAAGGGTAGATAAAATGTACTACGTTATACAGAGAACTTTTACTATACGTATGTTTTTTACATCTTGTAAATAAAACTACAAGTAAAGAAAAAAATCAGTGTTTCAACAGAATTTTGATAAAAAATCATATTTTTTTATGTCGCAAACCACCTATAAACATCCACGTACAACCACAGACACGATCAAACTCCTACCTGAGCTCGAACGTAGATACGATGCTGCTCCTGAGAACTAAGATGGTCACCTCGCTTCAAAGTAGCCTGTAACCGCACCTCCCCGACCGAAATCCAAGTAATGCTTTACCGCGGATTATGAGGGCGCGAGTGGTACCTCCCCGGTCGAACTATGCTCCTCCCACCTTTCAATTTCTAATTAATTTATAAGTCACACGTGCTAAAATTAGATATCTTTAACCCCCACACAGCCGTCACAATATAACTTATGTCACACAAATGAATTATTCATTATGATGTAACAAGTAATTTTTCGGACAATGTCTTAATAAGTTTCGTCCCGTGGACACACGATAAAAGATGTTAGTTTCGTCCGTTGATTGCTCATTGTATTGTAATAGGACGCGATGATAAGCTTATAAAGCTCCCTAGAGACTCGGCTAAAGGAAATAGATGAAAGCTTTTAAATTGATACGACCTGTAGTAAGATATATTGATATATTTTACTATATACATATAACGAATTATTTAGAAGATATATTAAAAACATTTGACTGTATAATAATTACAGTTGGTGTGGTGTGTGACATGGAATCCAAAAAAGAAAAACAAACTAGACGTACGTAGGGTAGGTCGATTAATCTACCATTAGTATCTGTCCACAGTTTCCCCCACCGCAGTTTAGCCGTAACCACGAACCGTGCAACTGGTTGGAAATATAAAATCAAAAATTAAAAAGCATTAATCGTGAATATCCGTTAAATATTAAAACGTATAATTTCCGTCATGATATTAGTTTGAAATAGTAGATATATTAAAAGTTTGTAGGAAGTAGAAACTGGTAAATAAAGTTAAGCGTGTTGACGTACCACCGTCCCACCTATTACCTTGTAACATACGTATGTTTTGGCTTGTTTTGCGTTTTGCGTATGAATTGAGTGATCGTTTCAAAAAGATCGTCCATCTGTCAATATCTTATAAGTTAAATTTATTTATATTCGTAGTCAATACACAGGTGTATCATATACGAATACAGGCGTAATGTCCGCCCCCAATATTGCAGCACCGGTGTAAACAGCATTTACACACACTTACATTTAATGATTCAAAAGGTGGTGGAGCCGTTAGAGCTCGCCCGGGGTGGCACTACCGCCACCCTCATAACCTGCCGAAAAGCGACATGTTCTACATGTATTGTGTTCCGGTTGGGGAGGTGTGCTTGCCGGATACATATTATTGGAGGCGACCATCTTAGTCCTCAAGAGTAGGAACGCATCCACGTCCATCCTTAAATATAACTTCTGTTCTATTTGAGATTGGACGTGGTTGTCCATGGGTTGCAGTGACCACTTAACATCATGTGGTCTGCATACCCGTTTTTTACTCTTTCATAATAAAAAAAAAATGTGTTTTCCCGCAATCCATACAGCTTTGTACGTACAACACAGGTGTGTTACGCCACAAACGCGTTGCGCCGCACAACACACAGCAGTGTTGTACGGCGCAGGGAAGTCATGGGGCAATTATTAATTATGTAAGGACGATTTTAGCGGTCTTGGATTAGATCAAGCCTGTAAGGTCCTTAAGTAAGTTCGCCGGCCAATCCAGGCATCAGAAGTGGGTCAGACGACAATAAGGTGGTGTATCCCGGTAATTACCTCCTCCCACAATGGGGTATTGTCTAACCGCTTCCTCCGCGCTTCCTGCCGGCGCATCGCTGAACTAAATGGGAACCAACGGTACAATCCACATTGATATTGTAGGAAATTATGGGATGGTTTCCTATGGACTGTTGTGATGGAACGGATACAGGGAACTATGGAATATTACATAGTATAACTTTCAAAAGTTATTGTGTGTAATGTTTATTTATCAAGGACTGGTTTAAAAAGAGTGCCGGGAGTTTTTTTCCGCCGATTTTATTTTCCCGGTCAACCATAGCCAACAGGGCACTCAAAGCCGATGTACTGATTTTACACTTTACCCTTGACGTTCATTAAATATATGTAACTACCACACACTGAAATAAAATATTTAAAATTTAAATTGGTTTTGAATTTTATATAATGAAAATGAAATATTAAATTATGATTATCACATTTGCTTCTAGTTTTCTGTTGTTCCACACCACAGTATAACGTATAATATGTAATGTTCAATGTGTAACGTGTAATGTAATGTGTAACGTATAATATGTAATGTTCAATGTGTAACGTGTAATGTAATGTGTAACGTATAACGTGCAATGTATCTATAAATATTATAAAACAAAATGCACTGTCGCATCTGTCTGTCTGTCTGTTTGCGATAAACTCAAGAAGTCCTGGACGGATTTTCTCACAGATTTCTGCAACAGATAGAGTGATTCTTGAGGAAGGTTTTGTTGCATAATAAGGTAAGTTTTTTTTGGAAATTGGGCGAGAAATTAAATATTGACGAGATTAATGTATACGTAAATTGTCTCACATTATGAAAATGTATAAAATAAACGCGGACGAAGTCACGGGAGCAGCTACTTATGTATAATGTGATGGATACTGATCTTGTGTTGATCGTAAAAACCAAATTTTATCAACTGGAATGGAACACTAAAAACTCTCACATATTGCTTAGCCCATTTATCGGTCTACATTCGTAAGCAGGGACCTTTAAAAAACGCATAGTTTTGGATAGGCCTTATCTTGCCGCGTGTGGTCTTAAAAGCGTGTTTTAGCCGTTTATCTCGGTCTTTCGCTAACATTGACATTGATGACGTCGCCTCACGTCACTGGACGTCTAAGTGCTTCGGGTTGAGATAAGAAGTTTTTCTAACGTGTCGTTGCTGGGTACTAAGTACTTCGGAAGTAGCCTCGGGTTGGTCTCTTTGCTTCGCAGTTTGACGTATCTTCATGGCTAAGAAATTAGCCAAGCCCATTAAGGATTGGCATTCTTTGTGTAAGTGTACTTTAACATTAGGAGACTAGCAAACGATCGTGCAGGCCGTCTAATGTTAAGTAGCCGCAGCCCATAGACATCCACGTACAACCACAAACAAGACTGAAATCCTATCTGAGCTCGAACGTAGATACGTCGCTGCTCCTGAGGACTAAGATCGAGCTCTCGCATTAAAGTGTAGCCGGCGACCGCAGCTCTCCAACGAAACACAAGTAATGCTTTACGGTGAATTATGAGGGCGGCGGTGGTACCTCCCCAGTAAAACTATACTTCTCATACCTTTAAACTTTCCTGTTTAACGTAAGTAAAATAATAAGTAAGAGTTTCGCCAAACCAATAACAGCGAATGATTTTTTATTATTAGTTTAGATTATTAAGAGTAGCAAACGAGCAGGCAGGCCACTTGGTCCAGTTTTGATTTCATCCTGATTTCAAAATTTTAATGTAGGCAATACCGCGGGATAATAGTAAGAGTAAGAACTACCAGCTTTGCATAGATAAGGGCTATAGCTAGAGCAGCTAGAGCGCTACAGCTCTAGTGTCTCGTCGCTGACGCATAACATGGCATTAAATGGGCTTGCAGTCCAACGATGACCCCATTTGCCCATGTTATGCAGATTGAGATGCAGCATTTACATCGCGGGCAGGCTGTATGCATGTCGCGAGCGCCGCTGCCGCTAATGATTGCTGCCGTGTGGTTCACGTGATAAGAGATGGCGAATAAAGATTCAAATCTCAAAAGCTAATTTAAAACATAAAAAGCAGTCATAAGAGGTAGGGAACAAAGCAAAAACTTAATCCTCAAAAGCCTATTTAAATGGTAAAAATATTGTTCAAAAAGCATTATATTATATTATATCTTTAAAATTTTAGTTAAACCTCATTTAATAATTAAAAATTTTGTATTTCTCTAGAATTTCTTATAAACCATGATACGATTGAAAATATTACATCCGCATCGTTTTTTCAGAATTGAAGTCATCGTGTTTGTCTATGGTTGTTTGGTAAACTTCAAACAACCTTAATTACGATTTTTATACGACATGTCAAGCAAAGTAGTAATGAAAATTATTAAATATTATTAGTAAATAACATTAACATTACTATATTACTATTAAAGTGACAATATTAAAAACTAATTAGCTTAGTATGTGTGTATGTCTAAAGTCAAATCTTCAGTCAGTACCGTCATTTTGTAATAATTAAAATGATTTTCTTTTTTAATTTTTATATTCAAATTAATTAGTTGTTTTCACACAAAACCAGTTGTAAAAACTTGATTCCAACTTTACGATTGAATTTGAATTTGAAAAAAAAATTGAAAAAAATTTGAACTTATAGTGTAAAAAACTATTTTATACTATCAGAGGACTAAGATCGTACCCTAGCTAGCATGTTGATACATGTGTACGTATTATTTACGTATGTTCAAACTTGTTTAAGGTTGTGGATGTCATTGGCTACAACGACGACTAACATCAGATCAGCAATCAGTTTACTCCCGATTTAAAAAACACATGTATTAAATATAAATAAACAAAGAAAAAACGCTTTCATCTCGTACATTTCGCCGCAAGGCTGCGACGCGGGCCGCTAGACCCCCCTCCCGCCGTTTCCGCGACGTTTCAGGCCGAATGCCGACGCAAATCACTATTTATTACCAACTCTGTTATTTCGTTGCTATGCTGAGGTAGAAATCTCTACCTTAATGGCCCTACCTGGCATGTCGGACCCGTGCACCGTCCCTGTAATTTTTGAGCTATGATTGACAGGGGTTTGAGTACTGTGATTCTTGAGGAATCTTATTTGAATTTTACGCGGAAAGGTGCATGGTTAAATAATTTTACGATTGATTTAGGGCACATACAAAAAAAGAATTCGCATTAAAATGAAACAATACCAAATTGGAATAACTTTATTTCTTATATTATAGAAAAAATGCGCTCTTTGTTTTGTTTTTCTTTTAATTTACAAGTCGAGTTTTCAACCGTCGCTTGATCTTTTTAATATCTTACTCTCCGAGGAATCTTAACAATAAAAAATGAACATAATAAATCGACGAGATTTTAAAATCGCGTAACTCCGGACATGCGTAACTCTGGATTCGCGTAAGTCGGGGTAGCGTTAGTCGAGGTATTACTGTATTCAAAGTTCAGTAGTTATGGCTGTGAGTCCATCTATGCCTTAGGCAGTCAACTTACTCTATTATACATATATATCTCAGTAAGATTGGACAGCGTTCAGACCTTGAGTTCATCTATGCCTTAGTCAGTCAACTTACTCTATTATACATATATATTTCAGTAAGATTGGGCAGCGTTCAGACCGTGAGTTCATCTATGCCTTAGTCAGTCAACTTACTCTATTATACACATATGTATTTATATTTTCAGTAAGATTGGACAGCGTTCAGACCGTGAGAAACACAGTAATTAAACGTATATTTTATTGTTAATAAAATGTGTCTAATTATAATTTTATTATTATACCACATGTGACATTGATGAATACATTATAATAAATTAACAGATTGCATACGAAATGTGACGGCTCTGTCATCGTTCTATCTTATCTATGAAACATGATTACGTTAAAAAGGATATTAATATTAATGTTTGCGTTCTCGTAATATTCTCACTTTCCCTTTTGCTGGTATGACCTATTGATAAATATACTTCACGGATTTGTTTATCATTATACAAGTGAAAATATAAAAAATGTGGGAATTTTTTTGGTGTTTTGGGTATCAAAAATTATAATATAAATTGAAAAAATAGTCTACATAAATAAAATACATCAAAATCGGTTAAGCGTCAAATTAAGCAAAGAGTTATTTATTATATTAGTAGAGAATACAGGTAAAAAAGGTAATATAGTTCGACCGGGAGGGTACTAACGCCACCGAATCGACCTTCATTTTTGGAAAGTGTTTTTTTTCGCGAAGTACTCATTAAGAGAAGTGCTTATTTCGCGAAGTTCTCATTTCGGGCTGTACTCATTTCGCGAAGTTCTCATTTCCAGCAGAATTCATTTTGCGAAGTGCTAATTTGCGAAGTGTACATTTCATGAAATGTTTCATTTAGCGAAGTGTTTATTTCGCGAAGAGTTCATTTCGCAAAATTCTCATTTCGGGAAGTGTTCATTTCGATAAACGCTCACGTCGCGAAGTTCTCATTTCGCGAATATTTCATTTCAGGAAGGGCTCGTTTCGTGAAGTGATCATTTCGGGAAGTGCACATTCTGCGTCAACCTCTCAACAACTGCACAACTCCAACCGAAACACACAAGACCAAAACACAAGAGTTTCTTCACAACGTCACGAAGGCGGCGGTGGTACCTGGCTCTACCACCTATAAATCCCGTTATCTCGTTTAGTATCCAAAGCTTTATAGTGTTATTAAACTAATCTACCAACTGAAGATACAAATCTCTCACGTCAACACGTTTTACATGTAAGGAAATGTAGTTTACATTCGTGTTTAGATAATAATCACCAAGTGTTCACATAAAGTAAGTCCGTTCATTCATTTATTTAAACTTAAATGTCTCTTCGATATCATCACAGCTTGTATGTTTTGCTCGGTACCATTTCGTTGACACAAAATCAACGTGACAATGTTGATGTCTAAGAATATTGAAAATACAGAATATTTTAAAGGCGGGAGTACTATAATTCGACCGGGGAAGTACCACCGCCGCCCTCATAATCCACCGTCCAGCATTCCTTGTGTTTCGGCTGGAGAGGGGCGGCTGCCGACTACACTTTGAACCGAGGCGATCATCTTCGTCCTCAGGAGTAGCAACGTATCTTCGTTCGAGCTCAGCTAGGATTTCGATCGTGTTCGTGGTTGTATGTACGTGGATGTCTATGCGTTGCGACTACTTAACATCAGGTGATTTACAAGTCCGTTTGCTACTCGTTATTGTAGTTGTCAGACTTCATTTTGGTGTCTGTTTAGGTTTCAACTACATGAAAAAGGGATAAGCCACAGTGTATTGCGCTGGTGATTTGGGATTCGTAGAAGGGGTTTAATCTTCGGTCAGGCAGAGATCCCATTATAAATTTAGATCTGTTCTTGATGTTGGCGATTCTCGTGCACATGGTTTCCACTACACATGGAATTCTAGTATGAGATAGTTATTTCGACCAATGCTCTGCCATATCATTCAAAAATGTTGCCAGCTTTCTGGGACTATGCCACAAAAGGGAGTTTTGAATCGCATATTATTTTCATAAGTATTTTATAATTTACTTTCCAAAACTTAGTTATTTGAGTTTTTTAATTGGCGCTATCCAAATACTTCTTTATTCCGAGACGTACGAGTGTATAAATCTTTCCTAATTTCGAAAAAGATCATAAACAAGACTGAAGTTGACTAAAGCTCGAAGTACGGTACAAAATT
This sequence comes from Phocides pigmalion okeechobee, assembly GCA_018251015.1. Taxonomy (NCBI): domain Eukaryota; kingdom Metazoa; phylum Arthropoda; class Insecta; order Lepidoptera; family Hesperiidae; genus Phocides; species Phocides pigmalion. Next base: position 14,993 of record DWON01001189.1, read on the forward strand.
GATGATGATAATCATTTTTAATTACCTATTTCAAAATTTTCAACATTTTCGTTAATTCGTTACAGTCATAAATTCGGTTTATGGAACCTAATTGTTTAGTTCTAAGAATTAACGGTAAGTGTGATTATACGACTATGTAATTGTAATTACTTCAACTACGAATGACAGTAAATTTTATTTTAATTGCTATTAGCGAACCAGTCTTCCTAAATATGTTCTCCTATATTATTATTATTAGGAAACTCGGATTATCTGTTAACTATCTATTTAAGTAACTAACAGATCATTCGGGTTTATAGGATCCGGCATATTTGACAAAATACCTGTCTAGATTACTACCTAGATAACTATGTAGTTTGAAATTATGTACACTGAATATTTATCGGAAAACCTTAATATAGACTTAAAGTATTTTATCTAAATTTAATTATAATAATGAAAACCTTAAAACTATAAAAATAACCTAAAAAATCTAAAGGGAGTTTGTACCAATGCAGTATGGCGCTAAGAACGCTGGCCGCATTCCCGCACTTAGTAACGATCGAAATTCCCTATGCGAGATATGAACCAGTCCTCTTGTCACCAGCAGCGTAGATTAATATGTATAATAGTCTGTGTATGTATACTGGTCTAACCTTCATTCTGGTAGAAGATCCGTGCCCAACAGTGATACAGTTTTTTTTATGTGAGAAGAGTAGCAAACGAGGACGCGAACCACCTGATGTTAAGTAGTTACAGCCCATAGACATTCACGTACAACCACAAACACTACTGAAATCCTATCTGAGCTCGAACGTAGATACGTTGCTACTCCTGAGGACTAAAATGTTCACCTCGCTTCAAAGTGTAGCCCGCAACTGCACCTCTCCGACCGAAACAGAAGAAATGCTATGCGGAGGATTATGAGGGCAGCGGTGGTCCCTCCCCGGTCGAACATATTTACGGTCTCATAAACGTAGTTATCGTATCTAACGTAGTTATGGTAGTTACTACATAAAAAAAGTAAGAAGTAGGTAAACGTGAAGTCACGTATAATAACTAAACTATGTCATTGTCCGCTTTTATTATCGTTTGCATAATCGTGGCATACTACTGTACCACTGTACTAGTTGTAAGACCGTGCAATACCTATAACTTGTACATATACTTCTATAGACTATTCTAACTCTTACTCTGTGTGTAATAATATTAAACCTAATTAAAATAAGTCTAACCTAAACAATCTAAATGAGTCCGTGCCGTGCTGAATTGTAATCGCATTTCTTCTGCGTGAGATGACCCAGGCCTATTGTCACCCACAGCGTTGAAGAAACGTGGTATTAATTGTTTGAAATTTCTTTTGGACAAGCAAAACAATCGCCGCTAAGCTTACGTCATACATATTTACTGTTACTTAATTGTCGTATTGTAATTGAAATCAAATATTATTAATTTAAATTATAAGAAGAAATAGAAATTATAAGAATAAGAAATAAAATATTATAATTGAAATAATTATTATAATAATAATAACCCAGAAGTGAATAAAGTTGTGATTTTCTGGTTTTTAAGCATTTTTTATTCCATCCAACTCCGACCGACCGCGCCCGATAGATTGCGGTACAAAACGTGGTGTCATACGCATTTCAAAAGTTATGTATAAGTATAGTATTCATTCATAATAATGTACGTAATATACCTATTATTTATTCATGTGTATGCGATTTTAATAACAATGTGTACGGTGAGATTAAAAACTGTACAATTGTTTTCATACAACAGAACACAAACGTATAACAATAGCGTATCTGAAGTGGTTCAGCCCAAAGTCCGCATTCTGTTTTTTGCGACGCGACGAACGCTTGGCCGGGCGCTGTGTCGAGTCGAGCGTTGGAAGAAATGTCCGCGTCGCGAGCGGGCACGCGGGCACGCGGGGCGCGGGCGACGGGGCGAGCGGAGCGCGCGGCGCGGCGAGCGGGCAGTGCGCGACCGGCGAGCGGTGAGAGCGGCCGCCATGTCCTTTGACGACATCATCGCGAAAGTCAAGGCCCACCCCGAGCTATGGCAGTCGTCGCACCCGTTCTACAGACAGAGGGTCGTTAGCGCGAGGACCTGGAAGGAGATCGCGGCGGATCTCAATGCCGATGGTGCGTATGTTGTCATAATCAAAGAACTTAACTAAACAAACTTACCTACAAACTTTAAATATTAATTTGAAAAGGCGTTACAATACCTCTAGTTGGGGAGTATCGCGTGTAATTACTCAACGCAACGTCATAGCGTCGTAGCGAAGCGCTCGGGGCCGATAAAATTCCGCAGCGCGTTCAAAATGGCGGCGCGCGCGGCGTGACGCCGCATGCATGAGTGAGGGGACCGGTTCGAAGCGGTTTGGCGTGGCCAAGCCAACCGACGAATTATTTGATAACGTGATAAGAGTTGTTTACAATTAAAAAATGATTTGTTTTCGTAAGCGCCGTTTTGTACTTATTTTAATACGAAATAACACTGAATATTTATTTGTTGACATCAGCGTTAAGGTGAACGAGTTTCTTATCTGACTTCAGATTTGCAAATTAGATAATTGTTGTAAATAATTATCATTTAACAACAATTTTAAGTAAGAAATACACCATTCCCACAATTTATTGCGTTTATGGAAGTTGTGATACAAAATATGTCCAACAGCACATTGCGTGCTTTCTACAGTAGCCATTCGCAACAAAACCTAACCGAAGCTATGTTATTGCAGAAATTACGTTACGAAAACGATGGAAACACCTCAAGGACCAATACAGGAAGGAACAAAAGAAAGTACTAACGAGGGCCATACCAATTTCGTTCTGGCATCATTACAACGACCTAGGATTCCTTTCGAAGGAACCGTCTGGGCACATAAACGAGACAAGCTTCGGTGCTGCGAGCGATTCCGAAGGGAAGGTCAATTATGACAGCGACGATGCCCCATTGAAAGCAAAAAGACCCAAAAAGACAGAAAACAGCATATCATCCTCCTTTAGCGTTAGTAGTAAAATACCAAGTAACCCGGATTCGGGTAAATTGAATCTAATATTAAACCGATTGCACGCAATGGAAGAGGTCATGGAGACACGATTGCAGACGCCAGGCGAAGGGTCCAAGAGCGATTCGGACTACATGTTCTTACTAAGTTTATTGCCAATAATGAAAAAGTTGACGGAGATACAAAAGTTGCAGTTTCGGGGGAAGATTAACGATTGGCTGTTGGATATTGTTACACAGAATGAGTTCACTGATCGATTCGATTACAAAATGTATATGCAAAGTATTGTTGAGGATATTCAACCGCAGACAGGATAGCGTTACATTGTTTTTGTAGATTTAAAACCTTAAGAACAAGCAATAAGTATTTGTAATTTGAACGTTAGAGTCACTGTAGATGTAATAGGGTTTACTGTGATAAATAATGATAACCACGAAGTAGCGAACAAAACGAGAAAAGTGCAGCGAGAATAGCCAAGACTTCGTCCGTTGCGACGATACTGTGACATTTCGAGATATACGGTTTTCCATTTTTTAACGTGATTCTTTGGTGTAGTTTGTTTGAAAACTTACAGTACCTTTAAATAAATTATTGCTATGTTAGTCGACGTAAAACATGTACTAACAGTATTATGTGCTGTATTTAAATACTCAGAATTGGTCAAAACTTTAAAATCTTCTCTTTTAAAATTTAAGATATCACACTGTCATCGCAAATGGGCGACTTGTGTTCTCCTTGACTTGCGGTTGTCGGCTACACTTGGAAGCGAGGCGATTAGTTTAGTCCTTAGGAGTAGCAACGCATCCAGGTACGACCTCGAAGAGATTTAAGTCCCCTTTGAGGTTGAATGTGGATGTTGATAGACTGTAGCGACCACTAAACATTAGATGATTTGCGTGTTCGTTTGCTGCTCTCACAAGACAAAAAAAGACTTAACTAATAAGTTAACTAGATTTTTTTCTACTTTATCACAAATTAAACGATCAGGTTCAACAGTCATATTTGCTCAATCAGTGCGACTTATTAAGTCAATAACATTTACAGGAAACAAACTTAAAAATACAAAATTTAAATCTAAAAAAAATATAATAACAATAATTCTCAAAATAAATACAGTACGGTTAAGTATGCGACAATTATTTACCAACGATGGTAATTGCCACGACTGTGTGCCATGTCATAGTTTACATTGTTGTCAATATGGACAGTATGGACAGTGTCAGAGGGTATATTAATTATGGTCAAGCTAAATCTTTTCCAATCTCACTGTCATCATGGATCAGACATATATTTTTTTATATGTTTCATACATAAATTTCGTACATCTTAAAAATTTCTTAGTTAAGACACTATACTTTTTGAGGTGCGATATGCGTAATGATTTACGCATTTATTTACGATGATGACATTCTGAAAAATCTCCCGAGAGATTTAGGGGGAGTCAAATCTTACGACTTCCAAAGTTGGGGTCCCAAAATCACGTCATGTTATTAATAAGGGAAACGGGAAGGTGTTGCGTAAAATCATATCAATAATCACAAGTAATAAAATGACACTTCACAAGCGCTATATACAAATATGCAAATAGACACCTAATGAAAGACGTAAATTTTTTATATTTAAGACGTAAAACTTCTAAACAATATCAATATATTTGGAAATAATAATGTAAGCAAATGTTCTCGGACACCTCTACAAAATGTAATAATAAGATTTAAAACGAATATTGTTGCAAAATTTATACATTTAACTGTGTAACCGGGTACACATGATTAAAGATTTTTATTGCTGATATTTCGAACCAGTCGCATGGGTCGTGGTCACGGCGAAACTGCAGTTAATCGTGAGTACCCAGTGCATAGTAAAATATAATCTAATGACTTCACACAAATTTTATCAATAACAATTATAAATCTATTACGTCGTCTATAAAACTTAAGCTATGGATTTTAGCCGCAAGTGGGTACTTACGAAGCGGCAGACATATTGTAAATCAGGGCACAAAAGACTAGACAGAAAACTATTTATATGTAAAACAGGCTTATTAACGTTTATTCTACGAAGTTTAAAGGGATGTTAAGATTGTTTGAGTTTTTGAAACCAAGGGCTAAAAATGTGTGCTATATTTTTACATTTTTGTATTAGAGACTGCTAGATTAGTTATATTAATGTAAGTTTAAAAGTATAGTAAAGTTTTCATACAAAATCTCTTTGTTTTATTTTTTATCATAAACAATAAAATTAGTTTAAGGCTTTAATGAAATATCGTAATGGTTAACAAGACGAGTAAAAATGAAATTTAATTACTGGGAAAAGTTAACAAAGACATACAAATCAGTAACACACATAAAAATGACTGTTTCTACACTCATGGCCCTATTCGGATTTCCTGTGTCGTAACAAACACGAAGACCAATACAAAACATACACATGCAAGATATCTATATATAGATATATTAATTATTGAATAGCTAATATAGTATAAGCGTTTACATAACTTCATGATCTGGGCAACGATGTTTTCTCTGATAGTTAAAAAAATGATTATAAACTTCTATTACACACACGAATACATAAAATGCAACAAAAAACTAGTCTAGTATACTCAGTTATGTATGAACTTAATTTTGGTGTATTGATAAAGAATATGGTAAATTTGCTGTTTATAAAAATTATATCTTTTATTGTTCTCTGATCTTTTACTTTTATCTTTTACCGTCTGCGTCTGTTTCCTATTTTATCCATTTGCTCTCTTCGCATTAGGGATAACTTTACTGCGGAGAAATTTTACTGCAGGGAAACTTTTGAGAGAATAAATTTGTAATGCCGTCATAGCCGATTACGTTTGAACAAATATAAAAATCAGCGATGTTGTTTCCGCATGACGGGGTAACAAACTGTCAAACAAAAAGTAAAAAAATGAGGATCTAGATGTATCGATAGTAAAAACAAAGTGACATTCAAGTAACACGGTAAAACATAGGCAGGCAAAAACAATGATTTTAGTTTGTAAAAATCGATAAGTAATACATCAAATTAAAAAATAAAACAATCTAAAAACACAGATCACTCAGATTTTTTTACATTGATTCCAGATTGGAACGTGGTAAAGAAACGCTGGAAGCACCTAAAGGACCAATTCAGGAAGGAGGTAAAGAAAGTGGCATCGAACAAAGTGGCGTTCTCCTCATGGCTGCACTACAATGAACTTCAGTTCCTTACAGACGAGATCCTGAAGAAACCGGAAATGAAACAGGGCTCAGGTGAATCTGACACCGACAGCGAATCAGAGGGCCGGACGCTTAGGAAGAGAAAAAACAGGTTCGAAATAGGCTCGACTTCAACAGGCGATTCAAAGAAACACACGTCGATAAAATATAAGAAAATAATGCGCAGTTTAAACTCCTTAGCGGAATCCATAGACAGATCCGCGAATTTGTCAAACACGGAAGAACATTTAAAGAACGATACGGATTATATGTTCTTGTTGAGTTTGCTACCTACCATGAGGAACTTGTCGGATATACAAAGACTGCACTTCAGAGGGAAGATTAATAATTGGTTACTGAATGCTTTAGTCGAAAATGAGTATTCCGAAGAGTGCGACAACAAGGCTTTCGTGCAAGCGCAGATAAACGAAGCTAAACAATCACAGGAAAACTGATAACGACAAATCAGTTTGGCAACAACCGAATTAACAAGTAATTTTGACATTAACAACAACTAAATTATAATTGTTAGCAATAATACTTGTTCAATCTTCTTCTTAATATATAAAAATGAATGTTTGTCTGTATGTCCTTTATAGAATCGTAAACTGTGCATTTGATCATGTGATCTTTAACAAAGTTGTTGTGCATGAGCCCACGAAGGTTTCTGAGTTGGTACGACCAATTTTCGTCAGATGGCGCCACTGTCATTCCAATGAATTTCATATATTGCCGTGACAGTTCATGTTGATTTGAATTGAAAAAAAAGGCAATTTTTTTCGAAATGAACAAAATCAATAAAATGAATTGAATTTTTGTGTAATGTCTTTCCATCAAATTTATTTTAATTGGTGGCGTAGCAACGCGCGCAGGGTACAGCTAGTAAGTAAATAAATATCTTCATTCGCCACTTCTATCAGTTTATTCGAACACTATTTCACAAGCCATTGACTCGACTGTGAAATGTGGGTCATTATTTACCATACGAGCCGGCAAGCGCCCTATCAGACACTACTATAAGAATATTGACTGGTTACATGAACATAACAAGATGTTTTATACACGAATAGGAGCAAACGAGCGAATAGATTACGCAAAGTAGCCAAATTATTCAAGGGGAACTTTATTCGCTACTATAATAAAATAGGTGGTTGGTACATTTGATAGTTGGTAGAACATTACTTGCGTTTCGGTTGGAGAGGTGCGGTTGCCGGCTACACTTTGAAGCGAGGCGAACATCTTAGTTCTCAGGAGTAGCAAGGTATCTACGTTCGACCTCAGATAGGATTTCAGTCGTGTTTGTGGATGTACGTGGATGTCTATGGGCTGCGAATACTTAACATCAGAAGACTTGCATGCTCCTTTGCTACTCTTCTCACATAAAAAATATAAACATTAGGTTGCGAATCCTATTCGATTATTCGTATTTGCTATTTGGAAGATGTACAGGCTACCACAAATACGACTGAAATCCTATATGATCTCGAACGTACTCGTAGATACGTTGCTACTCCTGAGGACTAAGAGGGTCGCCTCACTTCAATGTGTAACCGGCAACCGCACTTCTCCAACCGAAACACAAGTAATGCTTTACGATGGATTATGAGGGCGGCGGTGGTTCCTTCCCAGTTAAACTGTAGTTCTCCCTTTCACATTTCAATGGTATATTTGATTGCCATTATTTAACTTGGTATAAATAATACAATATTTATCTGCCAACTGTATAATATCTTACCTGAGAGACATGCAAACTTTTCACCACAGGCAACACTAACAAACTGTTAGATAATAGTCGTTGTATAGTTGCTAGCTTTTTCCCGCGGTTTTCTTCGCACAGGTGTCGATATAACAATGCATGCCAATTAATTACGCAGCACTGTTTTACCTTATACATATATTTTGTCAAATTTAAGAAAGAAGTAAAAAATGAGACAAGTTTTAATTTTTCTTCTTCTATAATATAATAAAACTATAACTGATCGCTGTCTGTACATGACAAATATATTTTTAGAATCATAAGGGGCTGTCTTTATACACGGAAAAAAACCCAATACAATGTTTCTTCATTTTCATTTGTCTGTTTGTCTGTATGTTTGTGCGCGCTAATCTCAGGACCGGCTTATGCGATTTGAATGCAGTTTTCAGGATTATATTGTGATGGGCTTCACTTAACATTAAGTGTATTTTTTATTGAAATCGGTTAATAAATAAAGAAATTATGTTAAGTTAATTCAATCATCACCGACGAAGTCGTGAGCACAGCCAGCAAATAAATAAAGGTACCTTATAATTGAACACTCAAACTCCTCAGAGACACGTCTGCAGTAAACTTCCTAACAACTTTTTGCTTTACCCACAAATAGTGTGCGGACTTATTATATTAGTCGCTTAGATTGTTCACACAAACTTAGTAATAGATAACTCAAGGGACCGCATCTATTCCATATACACAAATCAAATTACAGTTTCTGACTGTAATTTCAAAATAAATATGTTGCGGTAGTGTTAGTTTTTTGTGAAAGAGTAAGAAACATGCATGCAGGCCACCTGATGTTAAGTGGTCACTGCAGCCCATGGACAGCCGCGTCCAATCTCAAATAGAACAGAAGTTCTATTTAAGGATGGATGTTCCTACTCTCGAGGACTAAGATGGTCGCCTCCAATAACGTGTATCCGGCAACCACACCTCCCCAACCGAAACACAATACAAGAAGAACATGTCGCTTTACGGCGGGTTATGAGGGTGGCGGTGGTGCCGACCCGGGAGAGCTCTAATGGCTCTACCACCTTTCAAATAATTTTGGATAAGCCAAATTACTTGTCTCCCTTACCTCGTCGTTAATAAGATGATTAGACTCGGAGTCCTCGGTCCGTCTGAGCCGCACGCGCGCCGCCACCTTGGCTTGCCGGGACTCGCATCTGCCTGAAATACATAAATAAATCATTAAGTTGTTAAAAACTACTTTACAACAATCCTTGCTATTAATTACTTAATAGCTAAAGATGGGAGAACCATAGTTCGACCGGGGAGGTACCACTGGCCTCGCAATCCGCCGTAAAGCACTACTTGGATTTCAGTTGGAGGTGCGGCTGACTTACACTTTGAAGCGAGGCGACCATCTTAGTCCTCAGTAGCAACGCATCTACGTTCGAGCACAGATAGGATTTCGGTCGTGTTTGTGTTTGTACGTGGATGTCTATGGGCTGCGTCTACTTAACATCAGGTGGTTTGCATGCTCGTTTGCTACTCTTCTAGTATATATAAAAAAATAGCATGGATTTCCGCAAAGTAATGCTTGATACTATAAAAATAACATCCATATTTTTACTCACTATTGTTATCAAATTTAAATAAATTAACATTACGCTCAAATCTCACTGTGGCAACCCGTAACACCCACTGCGTTCACTTGTGGCAACATTAACGTCTAATTCTACTTATGTGCCGTAATTGTGGCAATAACAAAATGATTATATTTAGTTCTGGTAATCTGAACATGTAAGTAACTATTATCTGCTGTGGCAACCCTTGTAAATACATAAACTTGTGGCAACCTTTACAACGAAGTAAACTTTGATAACCCTTATAACTGACTACATTCAACAGTGGCAACATTTAACTAATCTCATTCACGTATGGCAACGATTATAACTGCATTCTGCTGTAGTAAGCCATGTCGTTTGATGGCATCCAAAATGGCAACCAATATTACCAATCATATTCATCTGTGGCAACCATTACAAACGTATTCACTAGTGGCAACTTTTATAAGCGATTACATTCTCCTGAAGTATATAAGTAACATCAGTTGCAAGGTGGGGTACCGGGCGAGGCCGGCAGCAGGCCCGAGCCGCGCTCGCGCTCGCAGCTGCTGGGGCTGGCGGGGTGTCCGCGCGCGTACTGGCAGCACCTGCCGACAGAGTCACGAGAGCTATTTAGCTTTACAATATCATTTAGGTGTCCTGTATACCTATATATGTGTAAAAAATAATCATTTTAATATTGTGTATGTGTGCCTGGGTTTACAAGCGTTTGTACCGGTATGTGTGTGCGTGTCACCACGCGTGCGTTTACACGTGCGTGCGTATGTGTGATTGTGTTGTTGTGGGAGTGGTTGCGTGTATCTGTATACGCAGTGTGCGAACGTGCGTGCGCGCGCTTGTGTGTGACTGAGTGTGTGGATGGATATGGATATTGCTTGTTCGTGTTATGTTGTTGTATATGTATGTGTATGGTGTGATGGTATTTGCGCATGTGTGAGTTTAGACGAGGCATGGGCATGCATGCAACTTAAAGGTGGTAGAGCTGTTAGAGCTCGCCCGGAGCGGCACCACCGCCACCCTCATAACGCGCCGTAAACCAACATGTCCTTCAGGTATTGTGTTTCGGTTGGGGAGGTGTGCTTGCCGGATACACATTATTCAAAATAAAAAAAATCAAAATATTTTTATTCAAAGTTGATTCTTTACAGAATTCTTTTTGAACGTCAATAAACTACCACCGACTGTAAGGTGTTTCGTTTTGGAGAAGAGTCGGCGAAAGAAACTCCAAAACACACATTGTATTGGAGGCGACCATCTTAGTCCTCAAGAGTAGGAACCCATCCGCGTTCATC
>DWON01001190.1:0-25813 GCA_018251015.1 Phocides pigmalion okeechobee
GTATTTTGTGTTACCGATAAATTTCGCCCACAAATCACATGGAAATTATATTATGTTGAATTATATTTCAAATTATTTTGATACAAATAATCAAACTTTTGTTACCTCATAATAAACTAAGTAAAGTAAAGGCAATATTACAATAGTGTTGACGTTGTCAATTGTATGACAATATTTTTTTGTTTGGTTACCTGTATTCTAAATCTATACACTCCGGTTCATTAAAGTTACTTATATATATATAGTATATTGAAACCAAGTCGGTTCACATAATAAAACTTTTTTCAATATGTTGTTTTATAGAATGTCTCGATTGGCAAAAGATATTTTTGTTCAAATTGTTATCTTAATTTATACTAATTGTTTTTTATTATTATTTTCGCATACTGTCTCGATTACAAAAAAATCGTTATTGATATAACAGAATATTTGCATGAAATTCCTGTCTCTATAAATATTACTGAATTATTTATAGATAAAATTAACACGTGTAATAAATATATATACCTACAATCTTGATCATTTTAACTGGTTTCGAACAGGATAACTCATTTTGTACCTACTTTAAACTTTTAAGCCGGATGGGAAATCGATAAACAACACGCAGTAAGTTAAAATATACGACGAGTAACTTGACCGGAATGTTCAAAGTGTAGCAAGAAGTTTATTGCCCCAAAACAAGACATTATACATGGGGCCACCTTCGAAGGTTATCAGGAAAACAAGTGGCTACGTACTTATTTGCGGTGTAAGGCCCTTGAATATTTATTTACCGGTCATCGCACCTGCCTGCGATTCGCCAAATGTGACATTATATTGATTGTATGCCTCAAACTTGATCGTCATGGGACCATATTTTGATACGATGCAAACAAACAACGCAAAGAGCGAAACGAGTTTTAAGTTAACCTCATTTACAATCATGTTCTGAAGTGTTTGATATATAAAACACGGTAAATGCCTAGAAGTATAGGTACGTGCCAATATCGACAGGTTCTACGCGTAACCGATATAGAAACAAAGCTAACAAAGCATTATAAAAGCTGACGGATCTATCTTAAAGTACCTACTACACATTTTACTCGGTATCCATTTTTATTACGATAATAAATTAGATATTTCCTAAATAAAGACATTGCTATTGTATACTCATTGATATTATTTATAAGCAAATTATTTATTACCTGTACGAACTGGTTTATTTAAAATTAGTTTTTTACTTAACGTTGACTTGCCTCGCGTCTATTATTTTTACTGTGTTGTTATAAAATTGTGTAGTTTAAGGACAATGACCGTTTTGCTCTGTTGATTTTTACTCGACTGATAGAAAAATGGGATTAATTAACATATTTTTATGTGGTATTTTATATTCTCGTCACAATAAATCATTTGTACACACCGTTACACAATTAAACTTCGAGGACGTCATATGTAACGATGATAGCCAATGTAGGAACTGTCCTATCGACATGAAAATGTTGCACAATTCTAGGAATTTTATCATTTTGTTTCGTCAAATTAACAAATCGGAAGAGGAAAACGTATTTATCACGTACAAATAGAGTGTTTCTAACGTTGGCGTGTAATATTTAATTAGTTGACATTAATTAGGATCGTCCGTTAAAGATTTATTTGAAAACGCTTCGCATGAGGCGTCAGGGGCACCCTAGCAGGTGGTTCGGCGGTCTGCGAACCACCTACTTGAACGTAGGGTCAAAGGACCGATTCAAGGCCACGGTTCAAGACATTTAGCAACGTTATCGACCTCCGCTAGGCGCCTCGGTTACTCGCTATGCTCAATATAATCTACAAGTAACAGAAGTTTCAGATTAGGAACATCCAAAAATTACGTCACTAGTTAAAGACAGAGGAACGTGGAACGACTTAAGGCTTATAATAATAAATAATTTCTACGCGTAAAATTGCAATATATGTATTTATAGTAACGTCACAGATGAGAGGGGTCTCCTAAATAGTGACCATTTGTGACAAGGTCGGGAGAAGAGTCAAAAATCATGAAATTTATTAATGGCCCCTTATAACTTGCGTTTGATATGAAGCGGGTACAACATGATGTTCCTACAAGCATACATAGTCAGTTCGTGGTTATTTGCTTGTGTCGGGTTTGCCCCACTCGGAAGTGTGCCTTGCTTTGCGGCTATCTATAAATAACACTTGAATGCTTTATGCTTTTATTTATTGCTTGGATGATTGAACGCTTCTTGCGTTTTATTTATAGCCCCCCTGTTCCTTTTGGTCATATCCTCTTTTGAGTATTTTAATTATTTTATTAATGAAGCGACCTACAAAGGTAAACAACTACAACAAACTGTGCAACGTATAGAGCGCATCTAAATTGTGGTTCCAGTCCTTGTGTTCTTTGTAGAGCGGATGTACCGCGCGCGTCCCGGAAGCAAACGGCCTAGCCAACGGAATAGATACAGGGATGTCAACATTTGAGTGTGTATATATACACATATATAGAATGCTTTGTGCTTTGTTACGTGTTCGTACGTAATCGTACGTAGGATTGAAATCGCAAAAAGTAGATTACATTAGTAAAATTGCATAAAAATGTTGACGAAACAATCAATATAGGTCAAGGAATCTATATTGCGTGAGTTGTCATCGAGGTGCCAATAGAAATAACACGTATTACACATATTCGATTTTGTTTGTTGTTGCTTTGAAAATTATATTCGAATGGTTCTATGATTTCGTTCCGTTATCGCAACGTTATTACTGAAATATTGTTACAGCGAAATAGTTCTGAAAACCCTAACATGCTTATGTGATAGGTATTTAATCGTGTAACCTACTTAACTTAAAATATACATAATAAAAATATAGGACTTACGTAATAGGACCTTACTTTGTTCTCTGAAAGAGTTAAAGCTAAACATTTAAAAACTTTCACGGATGGATTTAGAATAAATCTGTTTCGCTCCGCTAATTTCTAATTGAAGAACGTGGCTCACGCCGGAACGTGTAACCTTACTCGTGTCGCATTTTATTGCGTGTATTTACACGTACTTAAAAGTGCAATGAATGCTACGTACGACACATAGAATCGGTGACATTGCACATTGTCTTCTGGCGACACTTATTATGTCACTGAAATACGCATCTTGTGTACGGGAAACGTAGTCGTTGTACATTTAAATATAAGATAAACATTTTAACATGTATTTTATTTGGGTTCTGTATCTCAAAGAATAAAAACGGGTCGCAGAGGTCTGTACCTTTGCGATTCGTAGTACTAGACTGCGTAGGTTCTCCAAATGTTTTTTTGAAAAATGGTTTAAGGCAGTATTACATAAAAGAAAACATATTAGACTCATCATATTTTAAGTATTATGAATTTATTTAAACTTATTACGCTATTTTCCATTCTCCTAGTAACTACAAATTTTATTTTAATAAATAGTACTAAATGTACGCGTGACTTTGATAGATACAGCGTAACAAACTATAATCCTATAACTATATGACATAGGTTTTATAAAATACAATAAGTTTCATTCAAATTGATTCACTGATTTTAGTGAATCGGTTATCTGAGATATACACGAAATTTTTAGGAATTGTCTTTTGATCTCTGTTTTGATAGTAATGATTGAATGATATTTAAAAATATATTTAATGCTGATGCATAAAGCAAACTAGTATAGATGTACATAAAATATGAGGAAGGAAAAATGATTGTAATATTTTGTAAAAATATTACGTGGAGGTATACAATATCTCGTTACAGTTTACACGTGCCAGCGGTTTACAATACTAGAATAAAACAAGAATATTGACTTCGACGTGAAGTAATTTATTACCCGAGCGCAGTAGTTGTTTCTATGCAGTTATAACAAGAAAAAATATTGAAACAACTTGGCAGGAGTACTGACAGACTGTAAACATTTTAAACGAATAATAACCAGAGACTATCTCAAATATAAATCAAGGCAACGCAAGGTTAGATACACTACAGGTAGTAAATTTTAAGTATTAATTGTTTCTAATGATCATAGTAATATGTAATATATGCAGTTTTTGAAGATCATCTCTTTAGCTATGTTAGTGAAAACGTTAAGTGTGAAGTACGAACACAAACATGGAAAATGCATCTAATGGTAAGTTCAACTTTATATAGTGTTTCAGTCCTGTTTGAGGTTGTGTTATATGTTCCACGGATTGCGATAATTTAACATCAGGTGGCTAGCATGCTATGCTATGCTAATAAAGGAAAAAAGAAAAGATTCGTATGTGACGAGACACATATATTTTAGTTATCATAAATAGGCAATGTCTAGTTTTAATCAGCTATACTCGATGGAATGCTACAATAGCCAGTTTAATTTATCTGTTGCCACACTTCTGTTAGCCACGATAAAATGCTGACATTGCATACAATTTATTGTTTTTGAGTAGCGATCACCTGTTAATGCACCTGTTGCCCGATGCATTTATTGGATACATCTGCTGGGGCGTGCGGTTTTGATTCGTGTTTTATTTACTTTAATTTTGTTTTAATTTGATATGAAATATGCAGCTGTCTCCAGTTTTATCTGAATATAAATATTTTTTTATTCTATAAAATACAAAAGCGTACGCTTCGAGCTCTGACTATATTTTACACGACTGCCGCAAGCAGAAAAGGTTATGATTTTATCACTATCTTTGTACGTATGCGGGTATAGGGTATGTAGTAGGTATAGATTTTCTGATGTTAATAACCAAACCGTAGGATTAATTTCGTTAATTAAGGTATTTTTAGATTCCTTATAATGAATCGATATGCCCATATGTACTACGTTTCTTAATACAGAATACAGCAACGCTGCAATACTTCTGTAAGACAAGAAAGCAAATAATAACAGTATAGTAGTAGGTAAACAATAAAAATGACACATTTTGCATTCCTTTTTCTGCGTATTTGGCATACCTGCTTACCTACGGGTACCTACATTAATATACATATTACGTTTTTCGTTCGAAATGTAATTTTATCCATGTTAATGAATTTCCGGGTACAAAGAAGTAATAGCTATATTACAACGATGCAATCGTTGTTATGTAAATTTATTTTGAAGGTTACTATATTAATAGTTGACTATGTAATTAACGACCAGAATTGATTTTGAAAAACAATACCAGCGCTCTATGTGTATTGGATTTGCTATAATTATATATTGAATTCTGCACACGATGTTTTTTTTAATCAATTTCGTTCACCTTATCAGGAATGTACCTAAATTAAATCTAACCTTCATATATATTAAATAACCAGAACATACATAGATATGGTTATGGTATTCAATAATTTTAAATTCCAAGTACTAATAATGTTCGGAATTCTTAATGAATCTAATTACACCTCATTTATCGATATCGTTATATTATTAATGTTATATTATTAATAGGAACTACCACGCTCGTCTGTCTTTACATTTTAACACAACGTAGCGTCCACTGACATAGTATCCTATTTTCATAACCTAGGATACTCATGATGTTACAAAGATTATAACGAAATGTGTATTTTATTATGTTATATAACGGGTACTCACGATTAACGATTTTTGATATTTCGATTCAGTTGCATGGCTCGTGGTCACGGCGAAACTGTGTATTTACCGAAAACGGCCGATGGAACATACATCGAAATTTCCGTGTCCCGTGTATACATACATAGTGTTAAAATCATGCATTGTCTTTGCAGCAACTTTAATCTTTTTGTCTGATTTATTTTTACTACCTTGATATGTCGTTCTTACTTGCCATGCCCTCTATCTGTAGTCATATAAATAATAGTATGCACTCACGTGTTCAACAATATTATAATGTATTCCCCAAACAAAGATAATGGATTTCAGGTTTTCTATTATCAACGGACACATCTTTAATCATTAGTAGATAATAAATAAACAAGCGATAATAATTTACAATAACTATATCATCAGCGTTAATACCTACATGTTGATTATAAGCAAATAAATAAATACACAAGCCGATGGCAGCGCCAGGTGGTAAGTTCAATGTACGAGGCGGGTTTTATTTTGTTTTTATATGAAGCCTTGGGCTCAGGGGTTGCCGAGCTGCGTTGGCGCGGCAAAAAATCGTAAACCCACCTGGCTTTTATGTACAACTACTGTTTCTTACATACGACTACAGAACAGCTTGCTCAAACTCTAAAAATCCCTTACTAGATTATGTACACTTTTGATCTGACGCTGACATTTGGTTTTTTTGTATAAGCTTTGGTAATGTTTCAAAAATAGATTAAATCCAATTTCAAAATGGTCTAAAGTTTTATCGAAGGTGGTGCTTTGATGCCTGCGACGCTTCGTTTGTAGTCAGCAACTATACCGTTCCAACGAAAAAATAGGAATTTCTTAATGGTAAATTTTGAAGGCGACTTGTGGTACCTATTTGCAAAAATCTACATGTATTTTTGTAAATAATTTTGTTACAGAAGTGATTTTCTAATAGTATGTGTAATTATTATGTATGCATATCATTAAGTAAAGGTACTGTCTATCGTATCTTAAGATTAGGTAAGGTGATTAATATGTAATCGATAGTATTTTTTAATGCAATAAGCAATGTTTTGAGTTTCATAATCACTTCATAACGCTTTAATTAACCTTCTAGTGAATAAATAATTGACGTCATTCCAACGAATAATGTATTTTATCAAATGGATTTGTTACTGTAATAATATTTAATGATAAGATTTAACGCCGGTAAATTCTTCGTATGTATCTACTGATACATTGTTTGTTTACCTACAAACAAATAATGTATGTTTATATATTGAATTCGTCAATTTTATTTAAAGAGCAGTATATTTTCGAAGGTATAGGTAAGGGTACTTTACTTACTAAGGAACGCATTTAAATGGCCATATACATACGTTACCTATATAGTATGCGCTAAATTTTAAAAATTGTGCACACACCGTTACAACAACAAAACCAAAACAATTGATTAAATTAAAATAAAAGTATTGGATAAGTGGTGAATAATATTAAAATATTGTATGCGTGCTTCTTTCTTTTGACGGTCACGGAAGCATGACTCCTGATATTATCCATAGGTGGCGGTCGTTAAAGTATGTCTGAGGCTACAACCAACAGAAGGGTTGACAATATTCTCGTATTTCCACCAATACGTATTGAAATAGTGTGACGGATGTTCTCCAGGTCTCCGTTGTGGGGAGAAACCCGTCCACAGGTGAGGTGTATAAAAATCGTTGTGGCGACATACGCATTCAACGGATTAGAAGCTCCTTCGGGTTTTTGCTGTCTGTTATTTACAAACAAATGTATAAGCCTTCGTATCTGGAAGTGCACATGTGCAAGACGCGCGCCGGCCGCACGTGTCGTAACAGCTGTGCACTCGCCCAAACTTTCCTATGTATACAAAAACATAACACGTGCTCATTCAAAAAGCTATCAAGTGTGTGTCGTGCGACGCATAGAGAATGGTTTCGTGGTCCAGAGTTAAGTGACAGAAATGATCCATATATCAAAAACTATTTATCATGTCTTGTTAAATTAATTTTCATTCACAATTTTTTTAGCTCTCCTACTATAACCTTTTGAGAAATTTTCCATTTCAGGTTCAACAATATTTTTTTAAACTAACCTAACGTAATTTTCCCCACGTGGGTTCTATATCATTTCCCATCTTGATACATATTATTTTCGAAGATTTATCACGTGATGCTTATGTATATATTTTTCATATTTCAATTATATATATATATGAAATACCACCCAAATTAATTAGTTTTGGAGCTTCCATTAAATGTCACGTGATTTTGAAGATTTTCGATCTCCTTTTCAGCTTAGTAACATATCGTAAGATTTGTCTCAACTTCCTACTCCTTAAATTCATGTGAGATTTTTCATCATAGGCGGGGAAATATCTTTTATTTAATTTAATGCAGTTTTCTTACAATTTTACTACGTTTCTTGTTGAAAAAAAAACGTATTATTTGTTGCGACACCCCATTTCCTATAAATCGTTCGGTTTACGTATTAATGAACGCCCCTTTTTCGTGATTTTATTATATTACCTTATTATGGTTTACACAACGCACCTTTCCAAATTTCATCCAGTTTACTCTAAGGAGTTTTGTTTTGTGATATGCGTACAGGATGGACATGACGAAGTCATCTTGATTCCTTTTTTAGCCACTTGGGGTATGGAACCCTAAAAATGGAAGGCTTCATGTCCATTGTGTTGCCAACAATAATATACCCAACCTTTATTATCGCTCCTTTCAGTTCAACTTCTTTTCGTAAACAACGTCTCTAAAATACAATAGCCATGTACAATTTTATTTTAGTATGTTAAGTGTAAATGTAATCTTTTTTTTACTATTTACATTTTCATGAATAATAATATGACCATTATTTTGCTAATTGTAAGAGATTTTTCATTTGTTAAGAGACCTCATAATAGTCAAATACACAATGGAGAATAAGAAAATGGTACTCACTACTCCCTATAAATAGTTTTTTAATTTTTTAATACCCTGTATTTTTCTTGTATGGATACGGATACACATGAATATAAGAACAACGAAAAAATAAAATAATTAATTAATGTGTTTTATTATTATATATAAAATTAAGTTAGTAATCTTTGTGTTCTTGTGTGTATGAATTTTTGGACCTAATCCTAAGAATCGAAAGGACTCCAAATTATTTGGAAGACTATTATTTTACTAACAAACAAAATACCCATAACTACGTGTATTATTCGGTATATCCAGTAGGCAACAGAAAGGATACGATTTCATGATAAATTCTACTAAATGAATGACTTGAGCCCGTAAAGCACTTTTCATCAAGAAATCGGACATTTTCAAGATTGCATTCCGAATTGGCAAGTATAGAGAGTAAAGGGGCCACGTTGGCGCGAGAAATGCGTATATCTTTCCATGCAGTTGTGGCGGCACATCTTGATGTTATTGATTTTGTTCTCGTTTCCCGCGCTCCGATGCACCCCTCCCCTGCTCGCCCCCTTCCCCCGTTCTTGTTCCGCGTCACGCCGCCGCCATGACACTGCGCCCTGTTATTACCCCCAAATTTTCAAAACACAATCACGTGGTGTCCGCATGGCACGTGGTTTTTAATATGCTTTTTTAAATACATCTTTTCATAACGATTAAAATAAACATTAAATTTATAAATATGCCTGTGTTTACACCTCTCCAATTATTGTAAAATTATTGTTTAATATAATTAATAAACAGAATATTTTGTACTCATTATAAGTACCGTTAGTTAGCTATGAAAGTAATTAGCGTTGCATCAAGTGCATTTAGTAATATTTTAAAGAACAGGATATAAACAAGATAAATAATTGCGCGCGCCATAGTTGCGCTGTAAATTAGTGATGTTTTTATCATAAAGTAATTAACAAAATTGTAATCAGTGTAGTAATTGGTGTGGGTACTGAGGAGGGAGGTGTACCAAGAGTGCATTGCTGTGGTATGGATAGGGGCGGGGGAGGACGGAGGCCCACATAAGTGGGGCGGCGGGGGGGCGCTCGATTACACCAACAAGCGCCGTAGGTACGTACCGCGACCGTGCGATTATTCCGTCTACTGAGCGGAGGACGTAGTAGTCAATGCCTCGCTTGCATCAAGCGCCGTGTTTGTAACTAGTTTAGTCTGCAACGCGCCCTCGTACCGAACGGATGTGTTCAGCGCGATATCCAAGCTTTAGTAGACGATTCTAATTTATTAGTATTAATATAATAATTTTATTGCATTCCATAGCAAATTTCGTAGTTCTTTAATATCTTAATTAAGTTTTAGTGAAATTAAAGGCTTTAGAAGTCTATATAAGCAAGCTTCATGAACTGTGATTGTGTTTTGACTCTTTGAAACGACTATAAAACGGTAAACATACATCGTGTGTGACGGGTAGAAATGAGCGGATTGACCATCAGAGTTAAAAGGGGATCGAGGGGTAGCGCCACACTGATTGAGGCTGCCAACAGAATTCTCAAACTCCTTGGAGTGAGCTCCACTAAGCGCGGGAAACAGCCCTCGCCAAAAGCAACTAAGGTAAGGTCAACGGTTCGACTGTTGATTTATATTTATTTGTAGTTTTAACCGTCGTAAATATTAATATAGTACTGGCTTCCATCGCTTTATTGCAAATGACGAGATAATTACTTTTCCGTATTAAAAGTTACACATCGTTATATATGAGGACGTGGTAAATCAAAAAACAGAGTAAGGCGAAAGTATGGAAGCGGGTAAGGATATTGAAGAATACCGCCAAGCAAGCGTAACTCGAGTATTTTAATTAATATTAGGCAACAAACTATTTTTAAGTAGCAGTTTTGATATAAGTACTCTACGTTTATAAATAATTCAAATTATTCAACAGTCACTTTGTCGTTTAACTTATTTATAAATGTTCCGAGAAGTCTTAAGAACTTATAAATATACAATTGTACATCGATCCCGAGGCCGTCGCTGTCATTGTAAACGTAGTCATTCATCGATTCGTGAATATCGACGTGGCTGGAATTGGTCGCGTAAGTCGCAAGCGTAAGGTGTTGATAAACTTTCGCTGCACTACTACTACGTCTAGGTGCGCACTTTCGCTCGCCTTTTCATGTGCACTGTGGAATGCACACGGGAATCTCGCTGCTCTTGTGTTTTTGCTACATTTATTCCGTCCAGTTTATTGTGGTTGCTACAACTTTGGTAATTCCGCATATTTTACGGTTTATTCACAACTGACATCTTTTTCATTCATCGACTTATTCCATCAGTATTTATTCGTAATTTCCCTGTATTTTTTAAGGGCTCAGCAGGAATAATTCTGAGTAGCTCAGTATTTTTATCATAATAATTGTCAATACCTGTGTTATTGCTTTCATACTATATCGATTATAAATAATTACTAATTAATGTAAAAAACACGATGTTTTCATGTTTTTTAACATAGAGGAGTTTGATAATTTATTTAACCGTCGACAAATAGGAACATTCAAATTACTATCCAACCGGTATATTTAAGGATATATGTAATAATTAATTGTATTCTAATAATTATAAACTCTTAGTAATATTTCTAGTTATTTAACTCCTTTAACGGAAAGTTGATAGGTAAATCATAAACATACATGAACAATCGTTACGTTCGACTGTCATTAGCGACGACCGCGCTGCGTATGATCGCTGTGATGCAAACAACTGAACACATGAGTGACGGCGGGCGCGGCACTGACACGCCACTTGTTTGTTCACGCGCCGTCGGCGTGACTGCCTTGTTTACCACTACGACCGATTCACGATTCGCGCTCATCATTCTGTCTGTTTATAACACACAACAACAGATATTCACCTTCGATTCACACGGACGCGGACCTATTGCAACGCGTTGTGACTTTGGTTGTGAATTTGATCGTCACAATAAATTTATGGATTATTTCTAAAATTTCAATGACTTGTTCGTTATTTTGAACAAGGTAGGATTGTTATCAAAATTGTTTATTGCAAACTTAAATAGTTTTTAATACATTTTAAGCAATCCCTTAATAAAGACATAAAGATAGGTGTGATTTTATGGAATTAATTTGGGATCTATTAATTCACTATTTTATCACTAGTAATTGATTATAAATAACTAAGCAAGTATATATGAAAAATATCGGTATGTAAGAAAGGAATCCATAAAAGGAATTCTGTCTTTACATCATTCGCCCTTAATGTGAAAGCATTGTGGGTATGACTACCTATTTATCAAAAGACATTGCTGTAATTACTAACAGATTTTACCTATCCTTATCGTTACCTTACCGTTATTGACAAACAGAAATCAGGCGCTTCAATTGGACCTATTAAGCAATAACTTAAACTAATTACATATTAATAATACTTGCTCGTAATACAATACATTAATGAAATATGAAAATGGGCCAAAAAAGGGCAAATATATCACATTGAAGCGGTTATTAAAAGCATCTTCTCAAGAAATGTTAAGTTTATCAGCTATTTACAAAACTATGTATCCAATGTATCCGATAAATAATGACACAAAACAAGTTCGAGTTGTAAATAGACATGATAAAAAATATTGTTTAAGGCGAGCACTCATTTGTGGCGTGGACATGACGCCGCTGGTGAATGTTTTCATGATAAGATGAGTTGTATAAATCGCGTATGTCATGGAATCAATTCATAAATAATTACAAGTCTCAATTATATAGTCGTATTAAAATAACCCAGTTTCAAAGAAATGAAAGGAATGCGGATTATGAATGATATACGTGACTTGCCGTGGCTAAGTAGGAGCCGGATGTTGTGCGGACTCATAATAATCTTACGACTAATTGATGTTGAGGCGGCACGAGCGAGGCCTTTGTTTAACAACTACCAAGTAAACTTTTCTGGTCTTGAAATATTTTCGTTTAGCGCGACCTCCATCCTCCACTACTATTCGTATTCGACGCGCTCTGAAGGTCGAACGACGAATTTAAACAGTATGTTTACGATGCACCTTGGAAGACATCGCGTGGATACATGTGCATCTCTATTAAATGTCATAGGCATGCTTAAAGCGGCTTCATACACAAGAGAATTTGCCGATGTATGTTGTAGTGCGGTCAACGACGTAGAGGGTCTCGCGATGGTGGGGGATCGAGGTCGAGTACGGAGTAGGTGCGCGCGGGCCGCGGAATGCGTTGCGGTGGGAATGCGCTCTGAGTACCGTTGTGGCGGTGTAAACCGCTCCGCGCCGCCGCCGCGGAATGCGAGACCCACTTGTGGTATGCATGAACCACCTCGCTTATTTTGTGACTCATGCGCCACTTAAATTGACTACACTCACTCGCCGACCAGAGCTGTACCGCTATTAATTCTTTCCATCTATGGACGATTAAAAGTTGATACCAAGAAGCTTTGACGATTCGAAAAATAACATAATTAGAATTCAGGTAAATATTGTAAGAAAACATCAATAACAAAGCGGTATAATTTCAAATATAACGACAATCTATTCATTGATTTCATCGGTTTTCATTCATAGAGGCTAAAATATATTACCGCGCTTCATCGTGACAGTCACTGGTAAAGGCAAAACGTTTTTCTCGTTCATTGTTTATTTTAAGAAATACCGTTTTAGTTCCGCCTGCTGCTTTTACTGTTCAATATGTTTGTCTTAGCAAAATCACCGTTAACCAATGTGTTTGTAAATTTGTCAGAAAGAGAGATCGTCTTTCTTATCCATCCTGGCTTATGTTATTGAATGGGAGTGGCATTTTTTGCCCGAACTGTCTGTAAGAAAATGAACAAAAAAATTCGTGCTCCAAACTTTTAGAAATTGGATCATCGAACTGTTGGCGAGGCCAATGAACGTGGCGGCAACGTTTCGAATACATGACTCGTTTAGTTGCAAGCTTAATTATTAGCGCGTAGTCGTAGCCAAAATTTGCAATAAGCTTTTACTAGTACATTTATAGAAATCTTATATTATATATAAACTTACCTGTCACCACTGGTTGTGATAAATTTAATACCTACTTAGTTTCAGTTTACTTTTAAATTTATTTGACATATTAAATGACACCCATGACTAAAATTTATAACTATTAGCAAATCTATATTACGGAGCCGTTCTTATAATTAGTTCATGGACTGATAAACAAAACTGTTGTTCCTGTGTATTAATTAATAATTTGCATGTTTATATCAACAAAAAGGTGACATCGTCTGTCATTGTGAATCTACTTGCCTTTATATTAAACTCGCTCTTATTTGGTTACAGTCTAACGGCCGAGCCGGTAGTGAAGTGCGGGCCCCAATTGCGACAACGGAGGCTACTGTGGAGTCACCGGTAAAGATGCAAGCGTCTCAGGCGGCTGCCACTCCGGTGCCGACACCCACATCAACGCCAGCGTCTAGTCAATCGTACAGACACACAAAGCGAACTGCCAAGGACTACATATTCGGCAAATTAATTGGCGATGGTTGCTACAGCACAGTGTTCCTTGCAAAAGATATTCATACCGGAAAGGAATATGCAAGTAAGTGTTTCCTTACAAATGAAATAGTATGATATATTATGTACATTTTATGTATATCTTTAAGATTTGTGTAGGACAAATAAATAATAATATATTCTTTTTCAGTTAAAGTATGCGAAAAAAGCCACATCATTCGCCACAAGAAAATTCCTTACGTAAAACGTGAGAAAGATGCACTAAATATGCTGTTCAATGTACCGCACGGTTTTGTGAAACTGTATTGCACGTTTCAAGACGATGAGAGATTGTATTTCGTTTTGTCGTATGCGAAAAACGGCGAACTATCACATTATATTAATAATAAAGTAGGCTCTTTTGAGCTTAATGTAGCTAAATTTTATGCTGCTGAATTGTTATTAGCACTAGAAAAAATGCACGCTAAGGGAATAATTCACCGGGATTTAAAACCGGAAAATATTTTATTAGATGAAAATATGCACTTACAAATAGCTGATTTTGGAACTGTCAAGATACTCGACCCCGAAGAGATTCGCTCACCCCCTGAGCCAGACCCTGTAAATGATGACGATGACCAAAGTCCGACGAGGAATGATCGTTCAAGGAAAATTAGCTTTGTAGGAACAGCACAATATGTCAGTCCTGACCTCTTACAGAATCGGGTAGACACAAGATCCTCCGATCTCTGGGCATTTGGCTGTATCGTTTATCAAATGATATCGGGTTTGCCTCCGTTTCATGCTCCTACAGAGTTTTTAACCTTCCAAAAAATACTCAAAATGGATTATGAATTCCCGGAAGGATTTCCTGCAGACGCAAAAGATTTAGTTGAAAAGCTTCTGGTTTTGGATTATTCAAAAAGACTAGGAGCTAATGACAAGGGTGATACGTATGAGAGTATCCGTCAGCATCCATTTTTTGAAGGTATCGACTGGGAAAATATTTGGGAACAAACACCACCTACCATTAGTCCAAATTTAGAAGAATATAGTGTACCCGACCACCTAGAACCGGGATTGGGGAAGAATCAAATTATGCGTTTATGGGAATTTGACCTATCTACATCTAGAGGTAATTATATCTTATTTTAAGATAAATAAAAATGCAAAAAATCCATTTTTGTGAGGCGTTCGGCAACTATATAAACTATATTGGCGTAATAATTAAACTTGCGAGTGCAATGGAGCAACGAGCAAAAGGCAACTGGAGCGTCAGTGACCTAAATTCTTCGCAAAATACACGCTTGTAATGACATGATTGACTCCAAGACCTTTTATATCCATATTTTACTTTAACTTCAATTTGTGGATTTCATTGATAGGTTGTACTACCGAACAAACGTACAATTTATCTCGTAAATGCTCACAACGTATTGTAATTGGCAACATGATCCTTGCACATGTTGCATTCAGTGTGTCGCGTCATCGCGCTCACTGCTATTCACATTCAAAACGGACGTCCTTTATGTTGTTGGTTTATGGTCCTATAGTATGCGTGACGTCAGCTTTCCGGCGCGGCGCAGGAGTTTGCGTTCTCAGCCGCTTGCGACATCACATGAATGATTCGATATGCCCGGCAGACCTCTTTATTAATGGCCACCGTGACAAAATGAACAGCTGATTAGATTTAAGTAAAAAATACTGATAATGTTTATATTAGATACTTCTTCGAGACCGGTAGGTTGAACCGAGAATATATATTGAATATGTTTTTTTTTTTCAGGAATACTTAATATAAGTCCGGAAGAAAGACGTCACCGTCTCGAAATTCAAGCTAGAGAAAATAAATATCATCAATTTGTGGATGGAGAGCTAATTTTAAAACAAGGCTTGGTAGAGAAGAGGAAGGGCCTGTTTGCCCGACGCCGCATGCTGCTACTCACGACGGGCCCGCGCCTCTTCTATGTGGATCCTGTAAACATGTCGCTGAAGGGCGAAATTCCTTGGTCATCAGAGTTACGGGTAGAAGCCAAGACGTTTAGAATATTTTTGGTTCACACGGTGAGTTGCTCGAATAAATATTCAAATGTACAAACCATTGTACTTTCAAGATATTTTATGTGATTTCTGATATAAAA
This sequence comes from Phocides pigmalion okeechobee, assembly GCA_018251015.1. Lineage (NCBI taxonomy): Eukaryota > Metazoa > Arthropoda > Insecta > Lepidoptera > Hesperiidae > Phocides > Phocides pigmalion. Next base: position 16,088 of record DWON01001190.1, read on the forward strand.
TATTAAAGTCATTTTTTTCATTTTAGCCTAACCGCACTTACTTCTTGGAGGATCCACAATCTTACGCACTAGAGTGGAAGAGCGTGATCGACGAGGTACGCATTGGCACATACGGACGAGATACGACTTAATCGGTGGCAAGAATCGCCGCCTCGAGTCGCGCCCGAGCCGGGCTGCGCGCCCGCGTTCTCCCGCTCTCCGCACGCCGAGCGCACTTCTAGGATATAACTAGCCTTCATTTCAAGCACAATTATCATCCGGATATGTATTGACGATGAAGCGGTTCGTGTTCTGATCTAAATCGGCACCATCCTTTGAGTTGGACGTCGGCCGGCGCGGGAGCGGCTCCGACAGTGCAGCGCGCCGAGCGGGCCAGCGGGCCGCTACATATGTTTCCAAGCGCGAGAGTCCCCGCGCCGGCGCCCTGTACACCGGAGCTTACGAGACGACGGCATCGGTTCCCTGAACGATCAGTGTCGATACTGAATGACTGATTCCTATTAGTATATCCCTATTATCTTAAATTATTCTTATTTAAGTTACTTATTTAAATGTGGATAGCGGCGGTGATGTGTAAATATTTTTTTTTATTATTGTAATCGTTTTGGGGTTATGTATGGGGTTCGTGGGCCGTTTTCACTTAAATATATGCGGACCTCTAGTAAGAACGGACTCTATTCGCCACCCGCGTGTTCACGAAGCCCATTCCAGTTGGTATCTAGGCAATTTGTAGCTAAATTAATATTATTTATTTTATTTTAATTTTGCCAACGGAATGTGACTGTTGTACAGTTGTATCATTAGAATATTACGAGGTTTGCTTACGTATTCAGCGAAGCACACACCATTAGCAACAGAACATATATTACAGTAAGTTGTTTCTTGTTGAAATGGCAGTGGCTCGCCGACACGGAAGTGACCGCACGTGAGTTGGCCGAGAGGCAGGGTCGAGGGCTGGCTGCACAATGGCCGCCCAGTTCCTACCGCCTCTCACCCCAACGATAGTGTCTAAAGCCTCAGTGCTTTGTGCACTATAATCACTTAGCAAAAGTATACGGATAAATTCCACCAAAGGTGACCCTATACAATTATGATGCTTTGATTATTATATTATTCGGTGATTCCCTTCAATTGGTTTGTTAATAAATTCAATTAAGACTTGAGAATGCTTACTGGATAGTGTACCTAATACGAATTTGTGTTTGTTGTTTGTATTAATAAGGTAACAGGAGATTAATGTTATCAGTAAAATTCAATGTCATGGCTTATTTTGATCTTCTGTGTAAGACTATAGTTGTGTTCTGATGATTATCGCGGTATTGTATTTCCTTTAGGTTAATAGTGTATTTAAATGCCTAAAACTTGCCTGGAGGAATGATTATAGTGGCGCTAAAATGGGATTTAATCCATATGAAACCTTGTAGAAAAATTATAGGCTAATAGGATGTACTACTGTTTGAGAACTGGTTACTTTTTGGCAGTTAAAATATATTTTCGACATGAGACACAATAGTTGTTTGTGTAAACTTGAATTCACCATGACATTGTTACTAATAAATCTGCATTTAAAATTTAATAACTGTTAACTATTGTAATTATATTTAAAAAAACATTTGTATTGCGTAAATTCCATAACATAACAAGAAATTGAAATAAATTGAAGTTGATTTTTAAATATTTGGTTTTATTCAAGCAATGTGTTATTTCAAATTGCGCATACTACTGACATTGGGTATCAAGAAGTCTTGAGGCATTACAACCATCTCTTAAAACAAGATTTTTAGGCTTATTTGAGAATCTCAAAAAAAATGCATAACAAAGGCTCCTCGTGCGTCTGGCTGTAGTTTCATGATAAACTCAGTACTTTAATTATAAATTACCATATGAATGAATATCTTATGAAATTGAGAAATGATTCCTTTCTCCACATAAGAAAAACTATGCAACGGAATTGATAGCCTGCATAGTGCACAGCTCCATATCAGTTTGACATGCAGACTAAACAATTGACTTAAGATTTCTGTTGAAGGTTTATTATTTTTTCATGTTTCTTTTGTATGCGTCCATGTAAAAATAAGCCTAGGTGGGATTTTGAGTATGAAGAGAGGTACTAGAACCTTTAGTCATGGGCAATACAAACACAGTTATCTGTCCTGCTTCTCAAATTCTAGGAAAACAGATGCAACAATCACAACAACAAGGAACAAAACAAAAAGATGCTTGTGGCATGTTATGTATATATGTATTAAATAGTCACCTATTGTTATTAGACCTGGTGTCACGCTATGTAAACAAGTCTTGAATTCAGAGTACTACTAGTACATGGTTTATTTTAACAATTTCTCTGTGGTAAAACCAACTGCTGTTTATTATTTGGTGCAACACGCATGTTCACCTTTGTGACCATACAAATCTGTACAAAATACTTGCTGGGTTTACTTTGAAGCTACAAGACGTAACATCTCTGTATTTGTAATTTTTTTTGTGTGAAGAGTAGCAAACGAACATGCAAACCACCTGATGTTAAGTAGTCGCTGCCCATGGACATTCATGTACAACCACTAATATGACTGACTGACTAATATGACTGACTAGTTTTATCCGAGACTGAACATAGATATGTTGCTACTCTTGAGGACTAAGATGGTTGCCTTACTTAAGTTTGGCCGGTAACCGCACCTCTCCAATCGAAACACAAGTAATGCTTTACCGTGGATTATGTCGAACATCAATTTTCCCACATTTAATTCGTATTCGTAGATGCTACAAGGATGCTAAAAAACACAATATCTTAGTAAATTGTCGCTGTATCTAATTATTAATCACAAATGCATTGACGTTCCTGAGAGTCACACTGAAAAACAAATTCATACTAATCCTAGCTTTCAAGGTTAATAAAAGCTTGAACATGTGGCTCAATAGTTATTATAAAAAATGTTTATGTAAAAATAGCCATGGCAAATTGGAATGTCATATTGGAATGTTTAATTACTACATAATATATGTAGTTTAGCCATATAAATTGCACTGACTTGCAGGATTAGATTGGACATGTAATTTGTGATTAAAACCAAACATATGCGAAAAACATTTTATTAGTGTTAAAAACTTACAATTTTTGAAAATTTACACATAATTATGAAATTACCTGGTATGTAAATATATGGAACTCTGTAAATTAAAAAAAAAAATGCCCTCTCCACTCAATTTTGCATCAAAACATTTTTATATTTTTCTTTTTGTTTTATTTATCATTAGCTATCCATTTCCATCCCACTGCTACCCACTAATCTTCATTGGAAACCAAATTAATAATTTTTATGTATGTATAATTTTTTTTGTACTGCCATCAGTTTAATTGCTTAATCAGTGGGCAAGTCCTTTCATTGAAACTGTACTGTAAGCGATTTAAGTTAGTTTTATAAGTATATCAGGTGTACACATACTCTTGACCCTTCTATGCCATGGAGTGAACTTTGCTCAGGACCACGGGTATGGTATACTATGTTAAGGATCATGACTATATCATAAAAAATGTTATATACTGTATTTTCTATGGATCATGGGTTAATCTGTCACAATGACACTGACAATCACATATTAGGTACCTAACATTTATATTAGTATGCTGCATAGAAAATACAGTATATAGTAGGTATGCTGGAAATGGAATGTATTATTGCACGTTTATCCCGCTAATTGGCTCTACTGAAAACCAAGGTAAACAGACCGTGCAAAGCCGCCACATTTTAGAATTTAAAATTATTTTTATTAATAATGCATAGGGTGATGAGGAAAGATGAAGAATTATAGGAAACCATTATTTTACAAGCAACAAGTAAATACGGATATAAAAGGAAAATGAGAAGTGATAGCGAAACTTTTTTATTGTATAAGTTTAAAACAAATGACCTTAATATGTTAAACGTGATGGTTAATTATTGTAAGCATTCCATATATTATCATGCAAACCTCTTACAACTAAATCTATAATAAATGGTAAGATCTCGTTGTTTCATTGTATTTTTTAGAGTTGAAATTAGCTGATTTGTTTAAGAAAGGATTAGTGCCATCAATATCGTTCTCTATTTTAGACTATTAAATTTTTTCATTCTATGAGTAGACACCCAGAGGGAGTGCTTTAATTTAATTTTATGGTTGATACTCGCCTTTAAAAAAGATTTTTTCTCGTCTTTGAAAGATGAGTTACTGTGTGTTAGTAGGTGTTATAATTATTATATTGCCGTGTTAATCCATCGCTTTAACGAGTTGTAACATTTACCTAACATTTAAGTTAATTATTATGGGACATCTTTTCAAATGACAAAATGTTAGCTAAAATATTTCGTTATCCTTTTGCTGCTTCTATTTGTTACATTTGTTTTCAGTGGCGCCATCTACAAAGAGCTTTACATAAACTTCTTATTTTAATATTCCGTTTTCAAGATATGCAAAAGTAAAAAATACATATAGTTTTGAATGATCTAATTCCGTGACGTGAATTACATACTGTATTTTCTATGCGTGATTTGTTCAATTCAAAAGTCGAATGCAGCAGAAATGTGAATGTTCGGGGTTAGTGCGGGATGTTTAATTATCTTTGTTAAGGATTTGAAAATCATCAAATGATCCCTTCTGCCCAAAGATTAGGACGTATGGTTATCTTAGAAAACTTTTGACTAAAACCAAACCCTCACATACAGCGATATCACAAAAACCGACCTAGCACTCTCTCAAGAGGTCGGGGGCACATATCTGAAAAATATCTTTTTAAATGGTTTTGGTTGTTCCTAATTTAGCGATCTCATGAGCAATCTTGTAGCTACAGACTGGTTGCACTTTTTTTTTACGAAGCGGCCACGGCCAGATTCCCTAAATCGAGGAAAACAGCTACCACGTATCCGTCATTATTGAGCTCATGTGAAATGAAATGAAACAGTCGCGGCAGCGACAACGTAATAGATTCATTGTCATGGACGCCGAATCTTTATGTACAAAAGAGCAAAGTGACTGACAGGCCCTGATAACAAATCATGACTGAAACCATCAAACTTGAAGATCTAAAATTTTGATGTTAAATACAAAAGTAATTGAACTCTAAGAGATGAACTTTATTACTAATTTAACTGAGTGAACTTTATTTAGTAAAACAAAGGGTTAAAATAGAAAATGAAAATATGTATTGATTTTATATTTCTTATAAAAGAAAACGAACTAACTGAAGAAAGTATTATTGTGAGGAGTGTGTGTGATAGAGAGGATAGCTGTTTTGCTTGGGCACATTTTGTAAAGGACCCTTTAAATATAAAGTTTTTTTTAATAGTACATTTCTCACGCCAAAACTAAATACATTACTGTAAAATGGGAAGCCTAGAAAATAAAATGTAGAGGATCTCACGAAAATCAATCAAATCATATTTTTTTAACATTTGTCTTAATTACATACATTGTTTTACAAAATGAATTAAAAATATGCTAAATTTGACTTCGATATGAAGCCACAACTTCGCTATCCGACCGGTGTCATAAAAATGAAACAAATATTCACACTACATCACTACATTTTATTATTTCTCATAATTCGCTTTTAGCGTTTTTGTCGCCAATTAGCGGTCCACGAAGGAAGATTCGGTGCTGACGGAAGTAGTACTCTGTCGGTCTTCTTCTTTATCATCCACCAAGGTAAATATAGCGGGTATTAAACGATAACGAACGTTGCCATGGCCATGGCCATGGTTATTACCGTGGTTATTACCGTGGTTATTACCGTGGTTATTACCGTGGTTATTACCGTGGTTATTACCGTGGTTATTACCATGGTTATTACCATGGTTATGACCATGGTTATTACCATGGTTATGTCCATGGTTATGGCCCTGGTTTTGGCCATTGCCATGACCATGACCATGTCTATGCCCATGATCATCTTCATCCAATCCAAATGGAATCGGGCTTCTGGAAAAAGAAAAATAATTATTAGATTCTACTGTCACAAAATAACATGGCTAATTAAAATAATTGTCAGTATTTTCATAGTCAAATATTGCAATAGTGGGGCTAGTGTACTTAATATGACGATGATGTAATGAGAAGGTTACGAAAAACACACAGGAAATTCTGACTGTCTGCATAATATTTTCACCATTATTACTTTCATTGTTAATAGTAAAATATAATCACATAGAGCAATGACAAGAAATGGTACACTGAAAGATTGAAAGTGTTGATTAATACATAAAAAATGCTGCATTTTCTTCCGTTAAACTATACTTAGTTCTTTTCGGTAAGCAAATAAAAATAACATAATAAAACATTTTTTAGGTTTATTTAATACTTCCAAAAAAATATGTGCTGATAAAATTAGTACACTTCGACCAGGGCGGTACTACCGCCATTAAAATAAAGCAATGCGTAGTTATCCTTACGGCTTGAACGTTATAAAAAATAATTAAATGGTTTTACAAAATAAAAGCAAAATTGATTTCAAGGATGATCAAATGCGTTATCGTAGAAGAATTTAGGATATCTCAAGCTTCTCCTTTAAACTGTATAATTCAATCTAATAACCATATTAAATGGTTATCGGATTGAACGCCTCATTAAACTGGTCGTTAAGTTTGTCTTACTATATCATTTATTCTGTATTGCTGTTTAGATTGTTCTAAGATTTAGTATACCCTTCAAAACTACAACAGACCTTTCATCTGAGAAAAAAGGTGTGGTCGAAAGTACCGCTGTCTCGTCCTTTAAAATTTATACATCATATTCTGAAGAAATCGTGAATAATATTATATAACTCCATTATTCTATCTTTACTTATTGCTAATTCTTACCGGCACGTCCGCATTTTTCTTTCTTGATTGACTCTGATTACAGAAAGTTATCCTGGAACGCACAAGCAGCAATTGCAGAATCACTCAAATGGCGGTCCTAATGGTATTGTCTGAGTCCTAGGGAATCAATATTGATTTTTTAACCCACTGGACTCTCTCAACTTTATTCTATAACATTTTACTTTGTTATGCACAGCTTTTATAAATATATGTCTTACACAAATTTGCAAACATTTTTAATATTTAGTAATCCATATTGGTAACTAAATATAATAGGGACACATTTAACATAAAACCCTATAATTTTAGCTCGTAATTATAATAATAATATGTTATACGTAAAATAAAGATAAAATATTGTTTTTAGTAGTATTTTAGGCTGTCAACTCATTTAAATATAAAAAGGAGGTTATTTAATTAACTACATAATGATGACTGATACTGAGGATTTTAATTCCTTGTTGGGATGAATTATAGGGTTAAATATTTCTGTTAAATTTAGTTCACTAGATGACACTACATGCCTTGCTCGTGCTGTACAGCGCTTTCCAAAAAGTATAATAAAAGCTCGTACATTTTATCATGAAAAAAAAATAATGTATTGGTAAATCAATAAAAATATTGTATATTATTTAATAACATTTATTTCGATAATGCAAAACCTAAAAAAAGAAAATTAATTATAATACACCGCGAGTTAGCTACATATCTTCACTTTCACATTTTTCTAATTCCCTTTCAGACAATAACTCGTAAAATGCTTCAAGGAGATGTATCATGAAGGTTCATGAACATCTAGTTCCGGGGGTGGGATGAGTACTTGTAACGTGAAATGTAGGCAAATACGCGAAATAGGTTTGTTTTTTGTATTCAACCACTGCCTCTATTCCTTAGGGATGGATCTGATTCCACCAAACTATCGATCCTTATTCATATCGATATTTTTGTTTATAAATTCAATATTTTTTTGTATTTCTGTAATATGTTTTTGTTGTATATATATTTTTGAAGTGAATGTATTTGTAAACATACATAAATAACATTACATTTTGTAATTTATTTAATAATCATAAGAATAAACACAACATATTCTTACAATTCGATCAAATATTTGTATCCAAGATGCATGGGCCGGTACAACAAGAAAAAAGTTAAGATGCTGCCTACCTCTACGTATCAATTCAATATTGAGGTAATATAGTACTTTTATTTCGATATCCTTTAAATATTGAAAGAATTCATTTAATACTAAAGTTACTTGATGTCAACACAATCAACTCAATGGTATGGAATATAGTTACTTGCATAGAATCATTCCTATAGCATACAGCAATGGAACCACAATAAATGTTTATAAGGCTTCCTATATCATCTTGAAGCATTTTGAGAGTTATCGCTAGATTGTGTGAGATTATAGTTCCCTGATATTTCAAGATATTTGAGAAGACATCTTTTACTCTTATGTCAAAGTCAGAGTTTGGTCAGAACACTACTTGACAGATCACGTTCGATTTGAGTCTCGATGACAATTTTGTATAAATACTAGAAATTAAGAAACAAAATCAAAGACTAATTACTATATGTATTTATAGCTAACATACAACTCCTCTAAACTGAGATGACATCCACGGTAATTAAATATGTTGGTAGAACTACAGACTTCAAAGGAAAAACTTTATGGGAAATCGTTGGAAGCTTGAAAAATTTAGGTGTTGGAAGATATGTCGTCCGATCGGTGTTTAAACGGTACCCTGAGCCTAGCTATATGAAAATTGTTAAAGTGGAAACGTGTCCAGACGAAGTATGTATTAATTTTTTATGTAAAAAGTTTCAATTGCTTTATTATGTTTTTATTTTTTCATAACCTAAATCTTAAAATTAGACTACAGTAACAGCTCTTTATTCGCAGAAGATTTATTCTGAAAATTTCACATGAATAGAGAAATAACATATGGAATGGTTTGTGATTACAGGGGGTAGGTTACAAAATTCTTTATTGTACACCAAAAGACAAAAATATGTGATTGAAACAATTATATGTACCACAGGCGGACTTATCGCTACTTTAGCAATCTCTTGTAGATAGACATCAAGTGGCAAAAAGTGATACAACTAAGATGAAATATATAAAAATACATGAGAAAACAGGGGTTGACACTACAAATTACTGTTAGTTTAAGGCAAGGGTGTAAATAACTTATTATACATTTTTGTATTGTTGCTTAAGTAATTTTTTCTGTTCCACACCTCAAAAGGAAAAAATGAAACCCTTATAGAATCACTTTGTTGTCCATCTGTCTGTCCATTTGTCAAGATCCTTTTTCTCAGGAATGTGTGGGGGTATTAAGCTGAAATTTATATCAAATACTCAATCTACTGTCCTTTTGAGCTCCAAAAAAATCAAACTTCTAAGCCAACCCAATCAAAGGATACATTTATGCTGCAAATGTCCACAAATTTTGAAACTCGCAAGGCAAACCTAAAGGGTACTTCCATGAATCTTGAAATTTGGTACTAAGAAACATTTTATAGTACAGATAAAGGAAAAATTGTGGAAACCATAAATTTTTAGTTACATCCCATATATATTTTTAATCATTATAAATTAATTTGGAATCTTTGGTGTGTGAGTCTGACTTGCACTTGGCTGGTTTTTTAACCAATTCTGTGCAGACCACAATTGTGCCATAAATTTCTTTTGTGTATGGCGGATGAGGAGCCAAAATTTGAAGCCATAAAACTCAGATAAATTGATGTTTATCAAAGTTGTTCTGAAAACAAAAGTGCCTTTATTTATCACGTAGATCCTTCTGAGAATGTCAGTTTCAGCAGATCACGTGATTTCACATACTTCAGGGATTGTAAACCATCAAAGTCCCTGGCGTTGGGCACC
>DWON01001191.1:0-25812 GCA_018251015.1 Phocides pigmalion okeechobee
ATGGGCTGCAGTGACCACTTAACATCAGGTGGCCTGCATGCCCGTTTCTTACTCTATCACAATAAACAAAAAAAAAGAAAAGGCAACTAACTGAGCCAGCAACACAATATTATTGCTTCTCAGCAGATTATGAAGACAGCAGTGTTACTTCTGGGGTCAAACGATAGTTTACCTTCTGTAACATTTATGGGTGGCATACTGGTATGGATACTGCTTTGCCACACAAGTTGTTTTAGTTGAATTAAGTAAAAATAAACTTGTAAATTGTAAATTGTAGCATGTAACTCTCGAGTTTTTAGTACAATAAATGACTGTTGAACACCTGTGTTTATGGTTATTACTACAAATTTTATTAAGTGTTAACTATTTACTATTATTAATATCGCAAGCACAAATTATTTATCCTTAGACACTGTTCTATAACAGGGAAATGAATTATTTAACCGGTTTTTTTTCTTAATCGATTTCTAGACAAGGTAGGAAGGATTACGTTAATGTTTAGCTGGCAAAAAACTTACCTTACAGAACCATACAACGAAACAATCATCACTTAAGGACGTAAACAAAATTTTGTCCCTGTTGGACACGATCTGTTTGATAGGTGAAGCATCTGTGCCCAGATTCTTGAGAACTTTGGGCCATCCTATTGGAAAATACATGTTGCACTGTCATTTGTATGCTTCACGAACACATAATTTAAATTCTAGACCTAAACGTCTTCTGCTTCAAACTTGAAAAAAACAAATGAGACAATCCTGATAAATTAATTAAACAATGTAAATAATTCAATACAATATGAATTTTACTCGTCAACACTAGCAGACACTGGCACTGGCACTGACACTGGATTGACAGAAATCAGAAACTGACAGATTACTTCACACTTTGATCGCCAGGTTAGAACGATTAATTTCACGGTTCAAATGTCGTGTCCAATGGCTTTTAGTAACATGACACTACAAGGCTTTTGTTTAAGATAGGACACGTAAATATCATTTTCCGAACTAGATGAAAACTACAGATACAGAATGAACTACGAACAAAAAATTTAGAAAAGAAATTTGTATTTTCTTGTTTTTACAATTGTTTAAGTTCCATTTTATTATTATTATACCAAATTGTGTTATTGTATATGTATAGTGTAGTAGAGATAAACTTTTGTACCTACGTCGTTTTCAAATTTCAAACATATTATCTATCTACTTCATATTACATAATCATATCTATTTCAAACACTTTATAATTAAAAATAATTAGCATAAAATATTTGCTGCAATTATACGTATTATTAATAATCCTTTGAAATGTATTGGTAGAAATACGTAGTGGCAATCTCAGGTGGCAATGATGTAAAAAATATTTATGGTAGAAATACGTAGTGGTTTTGTACAGAAATAGAATTAAATTAAATTTACTTTTTTATATAGCAACACTTACGAATTAGCGATCCAGTTATTGTGAAGCTCAAAAATCACAATTTTTGCTTTTATTTTCATTTTTAGAAACAATAATTTTCATTATTTTAACTTAAGGAGTTGACATACAACTTGTGGTCAATTAATTTAATGATGAATGTAAGTGCGAAAAGCGTACGCGTGATGTTTTCTCCTCAACATGTCGGACAAAATTGATTTAACTAATAATATATGTGTATCGGAGGACGCTTTTGAGAAGTTTCAAGCGAAGTCAGCTTGTGATGATGAGCAGTTTATTACTCTGTCGGATATTGCACCGCCGGTGCAGCCAACGTACGACTTGACTGCATCTATGGACGATATGCAAGACGACGATTGCATTGTCAGTGGAGTCGAACTGCTAAATGAAAACATTGTGTCTGTACCGACCACGAAAACAAATCAACAAGTTCATATTGAAAATATGTCTTGTGACAAAAATATACATTCTGAGTTAATGGCACGCAGCTCGTCTCAGGATGTATTAAAGAATATACGACAATACACACCCCGAAAAGTTATAAGAAGAAAAACTAAATTTGTTACTGAGTTACACAATTCGGATTTGGTTTATCCGGGTTTGCCAACAAGCAGCATAGATAATGATTCTCCAAAAGATACTTTACAACAAACACCTTCCCAGGAAGATATTAGAAGGAAGAGTACACTTCTTAGTGACCACAATGATCCCGAAGATGTAGTTCATTCTTTTTCATCGGGCAGTCCACCTCAGGATGTTGTGACTTCCACACCAAAAGACATGCCGTCGAAAAGAGGAAGAGGAAGGAAAAATACATTTATTGGTGATCTACATTCCACAGAAGATAATGTTTGTTCCGATACAAAACCTAGCCTTATGATTTTGGATGTTTCAAAAAATACACCACTGTCTCCAAATATTGAAAGTGGGTCAAGAAGAAATAGTACCCTTTTAAGCTATTTAAGTAGTTCAGAAAATGTGGAAGATCGTAATAATGGTTTGAATAAAAATTGTGATGATAATAATCAAGGCAGTCTATTAAAAATAAGAAATGAAAAGAATTGCAATTCAATGCTTGATGAGGGAGTATGTAATATACCCACAAATAAATCAATTTCTAGTGCGTTGGGCAGTCTTAGACAAAGTAAAAGAAGAATTTTAAAAAGAAACAAAAGTCCTAATTTTCCTAAGAAACAAAAGTTATCTACTGCTGTTGCTACTGATAATGCAAAACCTCGCAAACGAGGTAGACCTAAGAAGGTGGATACTTCTAATGAAGGAAATGATAAATCACCACATAAGATTATGGCAACACAGCAGGCTCTTACAAGTCAAGACGATATTCTTGATTCAATTAAAAACTTACCTGTTCTGCCTTCTAGACGAATAAGAAGAACAAAAAGCATGGCAGTCTTCACTGAATATGATAAAATTAATTTTTCATTTGACAAGGGCTCTGTATCAATACCTGTTAAAAAAACTCCTTTAAAAAGAAAACCAGGCCGGCCAGCCAAGAAAAATTCAAATAGTATTAAAGAAGCAAATCTGAAAAAAGATCCTGTGAATGTGAGCAGTAAATCAAAAAGAAGGAAAATTACAGAAACAAAAGAAGATGATAGTAAATATGAGGCAATTGAACGTGAACTTGAAAGGATACTATCAACTCCTACCAATATACCCGAAGATACTATTGATAATGATAAGAACACTGAAAATAATCAAAACATTCCAAAAAAAAGAGGTAGGAAACCGAAAAAACAAACAGAAGAAAGTAGCCTAGAGACAAATGACCAAAAACAAGAGAAAAAACAGGAGAAATATCAGGATAATGAAAAACAACGCAGTGATGATGAAACTGATGATATATGTTTAAGTTCATTAAAAAAGCATCTTACACCTGAGGATGAACTTAAAGACAGTCGTATAGTAAATATTTCTAATGAAGAAATAAATGAAAAATCTGTAGACACTAATGTAAGTGAAATATTGGATATTACTGAAAGAAAATCCCCAAAAAGTCTCAATATAATGGAGCCAGCTGTGTCATATAATATACCTATAGATGAATCTCCTGCCATGAATACAAATGTAGAAATAGCTACAGAATCAAATGAACCAGAAGTAGAAAGTCCTTCAAAGAGGCCAGTCCGAAGGAAAGCAAGAAAAGTGTTACATTATGATGAGGGATCAGATGAGGATCCTTTTGCTAATATTGAATCGTCTGATGATGATGATTTATCAGGGAGAAGAGGATCAAGATATTATTCAGATGATGAGTACATACCAGGCAAACCAAAAAAGGGAAGGACTCATAAAGATTCAGAATCATCTGTCTCTGAGAATGATGAAAAAATTCAAGAAGTAATTTTTAAAAAACAGATGCACAGAAGAAAAGGTAGAAAAACAAAAGACTTTCTTAAGGCATTGCTTAATAAGAAAACTAACAACTTGGAAGAGGATGTTGTGCCTGATGTGACATCTACTGCAGCTGATACAACAACCCAGAATGATGATGAATTGGAACTTTCTCTTCAATCACCAGATATAACAACAAATGATAATTCAAATCAGACGCAACAGACATGGGGTGTTTCACATGAATTTGAGAATTTTATAGCAAAGAAAATTCAAGGCACTAACTTACAAATAAAGAAGGTGTCTGGTATATCACCAAAACAGAGTTCAATAACACCATTAGAAATTCCTATGTTAGATCAAAATGAAGCTAAAAGAACTGTAGAAATGTGTACTCAAACCAATGCAATTTCCACTAAAACAGTTGAAGTGCAAACAGTGACTCCATATGAGACCAAAATGAAAACTAAAGTTTCTTTAACTGCCGAACAATCGGAAAAAGCTTGTGAATTTTTGAAAGGTATTGTAAAAACTACTTCTGATTTAGGTCAGTTAATGATACAAAAATCAGAAGATTTTATCCACAAGAAAATAAATACTAGGAATGTTACTGATACAATCAAAATGGATTATTGTGTTCAAAAGTCATTTTTATTATTCAAATTGGCCAAACATAATTTAATACAGATGGAACAGGATTTAGCCACTGAATATGAGCAATTCCTTAAAAGCAATAATATGTTACAATATCGAGAGACTCCTAAGTGCATTGCACCAACTCCAAAGCCAGTTAGCAGTGATAGTGACTGTGAAATTGTTGAAGAACCAATTCCTAGCAAGAAAAAAGATGAACCGAAGTTTAATCTTAAAACAGTGTTTTTGAATAAAGAACTTTCAATAAAAATTGCAAAAAAGTCTACTGAAGAACCACAGATAAATAAAGATAAATTAAATATGAAGGGAGTACATACAGTTTGGATAAATGATTCCATATTGGTAAAAAAAGTTAAGCCTACGCAGTCTTTTTTAGCCCAGGACAGCCGCAATAAAAAACCTCCTGATACTTATATCACAATAGAAATGGTAAATAACTTCTTCAATGAATATTATAGAAGACAACATGTATTGGCAGTATGTGCTCCATTTATATCATCTGATTGGTTAGATATGAGACAGATGAGACAGTGCGTTTGTAATTATTTCATAGCTCAGTCTGGTGATACACCTCCACATGCTCCAGTTCTCTGTACCACAGTACCAGAGTCTGATTCCAGCAATAGTAATAGTAGTGGAACAAAGGACAATCAAGTTTCACAGCCAATAACATTACAAAGTCTATGTACTAAAGCAATACAGAAATATATGTATACTCCTACTAATCTCGAAGAATACTATTGTAATAAAAGTATCCAGCTCATACAAGAGGAACAAACATATGAACCAAAAACACTATTTTCATTGTCATTCGACATAATATCAAGTAAACTTTCTAAAGATTGCCAACCAAATCAACTGCTTAAACCACAGTTTTATGAAAACCAACATTCTGGTAGTGCCTCAAGACATATAAATTCTTTATTGTTCTTATGCTTGGAGAGTATTAATGAATTTATTCACAAACCGAATTTAGCTACAAGTAATTTGTCATATGCAGAATTTATTGCAAATAATAATGAGAATATGCCAATAAATTATGTGATACGTAAAGATTCTACAAGCAATCTAGTCTGTGATACACAAAGTAATAAAAATATCAAATCACTGTTCTCATTTTGTGTGGAAATGATTCAAAAAATTCAATTATCTGAAGAAAAGTGTGATGATACTCAACACAGTAAAAAAAAAGAAATTTATTATAAAGCAAAAACGTTGAAATCCATTGCATTTGATCATGTTAAATATCTTATGTATAATAATTTTCGCACAAACACAAGAAACAGGAATGCGGATATTTCTAGCGAAATGGCAAAAAATCACTCGGTAGTTAGCAATAAAATTTCAAATAATGCATGTTTTTTTGATAAAGTAGATAAATCAATGTCATTGACAATAAAATCAGTAAATACGTTATCTGACGATATTTTTTCACAAATACCAGATACAATTGATGAAAACTCTCCAAGTATAGAAAATGATGACTCAAATTTTTCTAATTATGATCAATATGAACCTGATTATGATGAATGCAATCATGATGATAATCCAAAAGAGGATACTAATTGGGTTTCACAAGTAAAATTGCAGGAACTGAAATCTTGTTTCATCCCCGTGGACAACAAAACACCAACAATACCAGTGGCAACCAGTGACTCAAATGGAGAATGCATCACAGCGCAAATTAAAATAGAACCTTTAGATGAAATCTCAGAAAATGTAGAGAATTCGAACATAAAGACTGAACCTCTAGAAAGTGATGAAGAAATAGGCAACTTTACACCATTTGTCGCCAAATTAGAGAACTCTGTTAGATCTGTTGACATTGAAGATTTAGCTCCTGATACTAATAGTGCCGGTTACGATGAAGATGTATTTGAAATGTTTGCCAGGTCAAACAAAATGTTGCAAAAAGCTGATGGCTATACTATGCTTAATGATGAAGTATTCAGTCAAAGTGCATTAAGAGTTCGTAGACAATATGAGCCTGATGTGGAGGATGATTTTGAAACAGACATGAGCCTATTAATACCGCAACAAAATATAGAAGTAGCAAAGGATAGACTAATGGAGAGTAGCTCTGATGAAGGAACAGCCGCTCAAAAAAATGTAACAAAAAAGAAACGTAAGATTCGATCTAAAAGTACGCGACAGAAAAATAAAGATGCTTCCGTGAACAAAGATAAAAACACAACTGATAATGTTGTTGCTTTGCTCACAAAACGAATGCAGGACAAAATTAGACAAGAAGAAAAAAAGGATGAGTCTTCCGATTCTGAACTTGATAATTCCTTGGCTTTACGTCGAGAAAATTCTAGAAAAGCATTATCAGATAAAGTAAAGTTAAAAATAAATAAAGAGATGGATGATCAAATTCAATGCAATGATGTAGATTCAACAGAAAACATAAATACAATTATTGAAAGCAAAGACATAGTAAAGGAAAACATATTACCAAAAACACTTCGCAATAAAAATAGAGAAAATAATTTACGACATATTGACGGTTCCATAGAAGAAGATGCGTTTGTTATGCAACCTGACGCTCCAGTTGAACTTTTAGAATGTGAACCAACTATCTCTATGATGCAAGATGATATGGAGAATGGGGAAACTGAAAATATAGAAATGGATAATGGGGATGACAAGATTCATTTACCAAATGATGAAGAACTTCCATATACCGAACGACATGGTTGGAAATGTTTTCCTGTTAATAATAACGATACTAAGCTATACGAACATGCTTTTATCATGTTGGAAAAATTACCTGAGACATTTGTGGAAACTTATTTTAGGTATCAAGAAGTGGCCGGAAAAGACAAGAATGATACTGATGTTGACAGGTATTTCTATAAATCATCACATGATTGTGTCATGATGTGAGTGACTAATAGTAAGTATAAGTTATTATTTATTATTACAGGCTAACCAATTTGCAATCTCTTCATCGTAATAATTCTAAGGAAAATAAACTACAAAAAAAACCAAGTAAAGTTTTATTGAATGGACAATTAAAGTCAAAAGATACAGAAAATTCTCAGCCTGGCAGTCCTACCAATGACGATCCCTGCAACGAATTTTCTCCCTCTGAAGATGAAGGAGTAAATGTCGACGATGAAATTGCGCCACCTGTAAGTTTGCAGCCTGTTTTACTTCTGGATATTTTATAATATACTGTTGTACACCTGTGTACTTTTGCAATTAACAGATTATAAAAGCATGGTCTTTAAAATAAAACAAAAATATAAATTTATGATTTTTTCAATTTTGCTCTGAATTCATTTAAACATACAATTCATGACTTTTTTAAATTTAGACTACTTATTTAACAGGCACCGCAAGACGCAACTGAAAACGCTATGGCAAAAAATTGTCTTATGGACGACGGCGAGAGTGATTCGGAAAAGCTTAG
This sequence comes from Phocides pigmalion okeechobee, assembly GCA_018251015.1. Lineage (NCBI taxonomy): Eukaryota > Metazoa > Arthropoda > Insecta > Lepidoptera > Hesperiidae > Phocides > Phocides pigmalion. The sequence goes on from DWON01001191.1 coordinate 7,859, forward strand.
CAACAAAGATAGTAAACAGAAAATATCCATCAAAAAGGAAATAGACGAGGAACCCACCAATGTGATAAGAACAAGGTCAGGGCCAAAGTCAAAGTGTAAAAACATAAAAGAAATTGATAACTTAATGTTGACTGCAGACAAGATGATGAATAAGGAATTAGGGTTATTACATGCGCCCGTAACTCTTAATGGCGAGGATGCAAATGTTAAGGAAACACCTAAAAAACCTACTAAAAGTGGAAGCGTAAGTATGAATTCAAGTTACTTTTGTAGTACTCTTCTATCTCTATTAAATGAATTGTATATATTTCACATTTCTTACACAGTATATTTTATTTATATTATGTGAAAAGAGTAGCAAACGGGCATGCAAATCACCTGATCTTAAGCAGTCACAGTTCATAGACATCCACGTACAACCACAAACATTGAAATCCTATCTCAGTTCGAACGTAGATACGTTGCTACTCCTGGGGTTTAAGATGGTCGCCTCGCTTCATATTGCAGCCGGCAACCACACCTCTCCAACCGAAACACAATTAATTGCTTTACAGCGGATATTGAGCGTGGTACCTCCCCGGTCGTACTATAGTTCTGCCACCTTTAAATGATATGATTTTAAAATAATATTATAGCGGAATTTACACATTTTACTATGTACCAGGTACTCGCAATTAAGGATATGATGTACCACATTTTTTTTTTTAATTTCATACTTTCATTTTTCACTGTAACATTGCAACCTATTTGAAAAAAAACGATTTTATTTTAGACAATCAATTGTTTGAGTAATCTTCCAGAAAAGTGCATCGAAACTTCAGGCGCATTTAGAACGCACTAAAATAGAAGAGGACTCTTCGTCAGAAGAAGAGAAGCAATGGGTTACTACTAAAGAAAAACTATTAAAACGATTGGTAAAGAAACAGGAAAACCCTAGGTATGGAATTGTAGAAAATAAACTACTTTTTTAATTTTTCTAAAGCCTGTAAGTGTTTGGAATGATACACTTGAGGACAGAATAAAATTATGATATCTCTGTTTCTTGATAGTTTTTTGGACGGCATCTGCTAACTATCAAATCCATATTGTAATGATTCTTTGGTTTATAATGTTCTGAAATGTAATTCTTTGCTCGAAAATTTTGGAATTTGAAAATTTGACTTGTGTTTCAGCGTTGACGATGCAAAGCGGGCAAAAATCGTGAGTGAATTTATCGAGAGGCGAGGAGATGCAACTGAAAACAGACCGCGAGGCCGAACGCGCAGTCGACGCTCTAGCAAGAAATTTTTGGAACGGCAAAAACAAATGAGGTAATTTTTTTATACCATTTAAATTACATATACTATCATGCAATCCAGGTGGACAATTATGGACTTTTTATTGCCAATTGCCGCGCATTGTCATTTGTAACAATTTCAAGTAGGACAGGTGTACTAGAACAAGAATGACATTTTAGTATATTTATTATAGAAGATGAGAAGTATTAAATATTTACAACAAAGTAAGCACATAAGTTTTTAAAAGGTTGGGGGAACTATAGTTCGACCGGGGAGTATAAGTTTTTAAAAGGTGGGGGAACTATACGCCGTAAAGTATTACTTGTGTTTCGGTTTGAGAGGTGCTCTTCACTCTTTGCGACCATGTTAGTCCTCAGGAGTAGCAACGCATCTACGTTTGAGCTCAGATAAGATTCCGGTCGTGTTTGTGGTTCTACGTAGATGTCTACGGGCTGCGACATCAGGCCGACATAACATCAGGTGGTTGGCATGCTCGTTTGCTACTCTTCTCACATAAAAAAAGTTGCAGTGTCCAACATACATACTTTTACATTAATGTAGCAGATTTATGGTATATGAGTATGGATAGGAGCTTTCAATATGAATTAAAAAAAGGAAAAGAAAATAACGATAAATCAATAGTGCCACTTCATATTTGTACCAATAAATATTATTACTAAATTTTCAGTGTTCTGAAACGGGAACTGTTTGGGGAAAATGACGCCTCGCATAAGGGGAAAAAGCATTCTCAAGCATTTGGAAAAGGAAGAAAGAACATTAGAAAAGTAAGTATACTAGTCTGTTAAGCAGCGGGTTCCGAGTTTGGATCCAGACCATGTAGATATGAAATTATATGTTTAGATTTCCTTTCTGGATTCTAAACTTTTGTTGTTCGTTCTGTCTGCGTTCGAGTCTTTTTTTTGTGTCATTACACTTTAAAATATATAATCTATATGTAAATTTATGAGTATTAAACGCGAATGTACCGTATACACTTTTTACACTCATAAATTTATATTAATACAGTTATATTTGTAAGTCCTTACAAAGGAATATTGAAGTGTAAACTTAATTATCAATGTGATGTGGTGTCACATCATAACATCTTAAGTGATTATTTAATAAAGGACAAAGTGTATGCAGTAGTATAAATTAATATTTGTAAGCTGTTATAAAGTATGGTTAAAATGTAGACTGAATTATTAATGTGATACAATGTTATATATAACATTTTAAGAGGAATTTATGACTGTTCAAATTGTGTGTATCATTATACACTTTTTACTCTCATAAATTTATAATAATACAGTAATATTTGTATGTCATTAAGAGGTAATGTTAAATTGTAACGTGAATTATTACCGTGATACAATGTTATATGACATAATAACATTTATGAATTGCTCAATACTCAATTTTATATTTAGTTATTATTTAAGTTTATTTTTGATTGCCTTTTTACAGGTTATTGATAAAAAGTCACTGGCGCGGAGTACCGTTGTTGCAAACATGGAAGAGTTTGAGAGGAAACGACGACTTAATATGCAACAAACAAGACTGGTGAGGTTTTATATCGACTGTATTTATCGATCTAATTAATTTAGCTATTTAGACATTTACATATATTACTAATAATTTCTGGTATAGTTTCTTTTAATATAAAAAAATTAAGTAATTTATATACTACCTACGTACAGATAGACCATTGACTTAAATTTGTGCGATTAAGTCAGTAATTAAAACGAAAAAGTAATATAAACAAACTAAGTATTTTTTATAAATAGTAAAGTAAAAATGTAATCCATCATATTTATTATGCAATTTTATCTATATTATAACTCTTAGTATATGCTTGTACATTATGTTTTTATTTTTAACTCAATTGAAGAGTATTTTTTATCGATAACAAATAATTGACACATCATCTAGGATGCTACAAACTAGATGTACTAGTTTCTTGTGCTTTATTTAGGGGTTGACACAATGAATATATTTTAGCTCTTATAAAATTGTAACTAAGAAAATTGTGGGAACAGCTAGACATAAAACAAGATATACAAAAGCCAAATATACACATACACAATATGGATATTTGCTTAATTTTGACAATTTGCCATTGTTTATCATATTTCTGTATGTTGCCATTTCCTATTTCTGTAAGCAAAAATGTGAACACCAGTATTCATATGACAGCTTGCTTATCAATGACAATTAAAATTGGTTTTCCTGTAGATTTTTAATGTATTTAATATTACTTTTGTATTCCTAGATTAAGTTTTTTATTAATAATAAAATGATGTACGTCATTAAATTAGTAGTTGTTGTATGATTATATCAGTTACTTCAGACTGATTTGAATGAAGAATGTATGATGATAGTGATTTGGTACGGTATTTAAAACAGTAGCATATTAATTCTTTAAATAAATAAATATTTACATGAAAATCATAATTATTGCGATTAATTAATAACAGTATTATGATGGAACAACTATAAAATTGAACTATTTTTGAGTTCTTATTTTCTTTTCTTACTTTCGATTTTTTTTTCAAATATATGGTAGTGTATATCAAAAATATATAGATCTCAATGTCAGGCCATACGAACATACGTTCACATTATTCTAGTAGCTGGATCAATGTGTCTTATATTGTTTTAATTCCTTAATAAGGATATTAAGGTACCTATCCTTACTATATTAAAATAAAAATAAAATCAATATTTTATTATAATTTATGTTTATTTTAAATCTTTATAAAATTACAATGAACAAAAATCTGAATGAGTTATTTAATTTAAAAAAAATATATAAAAAAGATTACTTTTTTAAAATTTATTTAAACACTATTTTGTGAACTATTTTACATGTATCAGAATGTTTACGTTTCAGAGGGAGCATCTTGGCTGTGAGGAAGGTGTGAATGTTCTAGTAATCAATGACGAGGTGTGTCTCGAATACGACTTCGAGCAAATGCGACCGGTCGTTACTATTCATCCCTTCTTCACTAAAGTTATGAAGGCACATCAGGTAAGGCACGAAATATAAAATACAACTATTTTTATACACATTGTTTTGATTTCAATTCTGGTAGAGCTCTGCTATAGCGGCCGGATAACTTGTATAGATCTTGATACAAACTTAAGTAGGTAAATTAATACCTAGACACAAAAAATAGTCGTTCTGATGACAATATTGTCACGGGCGGAATTTGAACCTACAACTACTCATGTATTAGTCACTGTTACAAACCACTAGACCGTGAGGTCAGTCATACGTAAATTGCTCTTTGTACAAATGACTATGTCATCTTATAACACGAAATATGTCACTCTGGACTACCATTTTAAACTACTTTGTCTTTTAGTACAAGAATATTAGTAACACAAGTTAAAAAATATGTAAAAATAATAGTACTGTTCTTATTTTCATTGTTAAATATTTATTTATATCTGGCAAATTAAAACTGTCATATTTATCTGGCATACAATATATAATATATATAATTTAAATTTTAGTTCTTAAATATCCTATAAAAGATTGACATGTCTTAAAATTAAAATGCTGATGTTGATTATATTAAATACCTTTGAGGCAGTCTAGTGTAAGTGTAAATTTTATTTTTATTTTTTTAATTAATCTCAATGTCTTGATTATTTTTAGTATGAGGGCGTAAAGTTTATGTGGGACGCGTGCTTCGAGAGCCTGTCGATGGTGGAGTCGGGGCACCTGGGCAGTGGCTGCATCCTCGCGCACTGCATGGGGCTCGGGAAGACGCTGCAGGTGCTGGCGCTCCTGCACACTGTCAGTAGAATCCAATATACTCAACGTCAAATAATTTGTGGCGACTTTCCGCAACCCGACAAGAGCTGGCGCCACACGATCCTGAATCAGGCTATCGAAGTTTTTTAAATATTTTGCATATATACAAACTTCAAAATGAGACTATCGGAGCATGGCCGACAGACAAGAACGCATCTGGAGGGAGATCTCCCTTCGCCAAAAGTTCTTCAGTTCATTCCATCAGTTCAGGACTTCATGGTCCATGGTCTGGATGGTCTATTGCAGATTTACGTGCAACACATGTGTATATAAGCTACAAGCGCGTTGCGCCAAGTAATACACAGCATTGTTGTACGCCGCAGGGAAAGTGCTAATATTATTGGCATGCATACTCGTTTGCTACTCTTCTCCAATAAAGAAAAACGAACAATAATAACAATTTTTTTAAGTTATGTTTTGCAAAGTTGTTAACTAAGATCGCTTATAACGATGTCTGATTTATTCTAAATACATGTTCTTGTTTTGCCATGGGTTGTGCGAATATTGTTACTTGCTATTTGATACAGGTAACGAGCCCGGTACGTACAGTTTGTTAGGTTAGGTTGTCATAATTTGTATACGTGTGTGCAGGTGTTGACCCATCCACGCGTGGGCATGCGGCGCGTGCTCGTGTGCTGCCCCCTGTCGACGGTGCTCAACTGGGTTGATGAGATACACAAGTGGATTGGACCCGTCACTAATAAAATTAAGGTATATATTTGTAATTTAAATCTTATTAATGTATCGATAAGGCTGGAACACAGTTTTTGAGTAAAACTGTGTAACGTGTATGTAATAAGTAAAGTTGTATCATTAGAACCATGTGTTACTAAAAAGATTTTAAAGGTGGGAGAACTATAGTTCGACTAGGGAGGTACCCTCATAATCCGCCGTAAAGCATTACTTGTTTCGGTTGGAGAGGTGAGGTTGCCGGCTATACTTTGAAGCGGAGCGACCATCTTAGTCCTCAGGAGTAGCAACGCATCTACGTTCGAGCTCAGATAAGATTTCGGTCGTATTTGTGGTTGTACGTGAATGTCATGGGCTGCTACTACTTAACATCAGGTGGTCTGCATGCTCGTTTGCTACTCTTCTCGCATAAAAAAACATGTGTTCAGACCTTATGCCTAGGACCCATAAATATTTTCCATTGAAATTCTAAACATCGCTTATTAAAAAAAATGTTTTGTAGCTAAAGAGTATTAAAATGATATTTATGTATGTTTAAATTGCACTTTTATTTCAATTGCAAGCAAAAGAAATTGAAACGGAAACTCCAGGTAACTTTGTTTGTTTTTTTGCTTCATTTTCTTTATTAATATGTCACTTGGATGTTCATGCATGTAATTTATGTTTTTGAAAACCAAATCATTGACATCTATTTGTATAAGAAGGCGCAGCTTATTCTTATTATAATACAGCGCCTTCTTAGCACTTCAGAGGGTTCTTAGTCATAATAAGTTTGGAGGCCATTTTAGGTAGTAATTATTGCTTTTAGAAATTACCTCTTTTTAGTTTCGATTTATATTTAAATTTAGATTTTTTAACCGTAATACTAAAAAATAAAAGGCTCCATGTTTTGTCGGTATTTTGATATCACTGACAAGCCGAAGATCCCAAGTTTGTACCCATATGGAACAAGTAGATTTGGGTGAACCTAAACCAAACCTTAATTACTAAAAGTTACAAATATAATTTAATTAAACGAAAAATATCCATGCATACTATTGAATATTCCAATATTCATAAATTGTTACCAAACAGGTGGATCCACGAAGTGTATATACACACATTTTTAATTTTTACAATTTTTATAATCTAGGTATTCGAACTGTCCAAACTAAGGAAGACTTACGAGCGAGCCTATCAATTAGAAGATTGGTACAATGGCGGCGGAATTTTCATCATCGGCTACGAATTATTCCGGAGTCTCACCACTCTAGACCCCGTTCTGGATGACATAAGGCCAACAATCGTAAAGAAGATCCGAAATGCTCTACTGGACCCTGGGCCCGATGTGATAATATGCGATGAAGGACACCTATTGAAGAATGACTCGTCTGTGCTCGCCGTGGCTATGAGTCGAGTGGCGACGCGCCGTAGAATAATATTGACTGGCACTCCCATGCAAAATAACCTAAGAGAATACTATTGTATGGTGAATTTTGTAAAACCCAGCTTGCTTGGGACGTACTCAGAGTACTCAAATAGGTGAGTCGACTAATAATATAAATATTAATACTAACTTATAACAATTAACTCTCAATTCATCATCTAATGTTATATTACAAAGCCAAAAAAGTGTTAGTTACTCTAAACTTACCAGCCAGATAAATAATTCTCACATTTTCATTGGCATGTAAACAGCATATTAACTCCACATATGCCTGATCACACTGATTGTAATAATTTCATGGGAACGGTTAAAATGTCATGCATTGCGTGTAATCTTTTACAACTTTCCCTGCGGGGCTACAAGACTGCTGTGTAATTTTGAGCGCAACGCGCTTGCGGCTCCTACACACCTGTGTTGTACGGACAAATTTGTATGCGTTACGAGCGAATAAAAGTGCTGTTTTTACATCGGCGCGACAAGACTGAGGCCTGACATAACGTCTGTGTGTTCGTAGACGATACACAGATGCTAAAAAATACAAAATTATAGTCACTTGTCGGCGTATCTTCAGTCTAATCAAATAAGCTCCAGTTTAGGACCACCTCCTACAATGCTGACCTGATCATATATATCCGCGCTGCAGTAGAAGTGTTAATGCTTAAAATTTATCTACCAATAATAAGCGCCTTTAAGAATACTATTGCTATATAGATAACTCTAACATTTCTTAATCATTTGTCCACAGATTTGAAAATCCTATAATGAACGGCCAGCACAGAGATTCCCGGGAAGAGGACATAAAGTTGATGAAAGCGCGAACGCACATCTTGCACAAAGTACTTGAGGGCTGCCTACAGCGGCAGGAAGCGTCAGTCCTCTACCCGTACCTGCCGAAGAAACACGAGTACACAGTGTTCATACCGCCGACCAAATGTCAGTGGGAGCTGTACAAGCACTACATAATGACGTATGCGATGCAGCAGCAACAAAAGCAAAAACAGAGCGTGTTAAAGGACTTCCACGTGTTGCAGAAGATCTGGACGCACCCTCAAGTACTACACAACTTTCTGATGAAGGATCGTGACGAACGAAATAAAATTAAAGGTAGAATACATGAATAAATATACTCTTTATAGTCTGATCCCCTTAAAAGGAAGAATAAATAAATATACTTTTATCGTCTGTTCACCATAAAAATACATAATATGATAAGCATTCTGTCCAACCCTTTTAAGCTGGTGGATTTGTGGTTTGAACATCTGCATCTCGTAGTCATATGTGTAATCATTTTTTATTAATTATCACTTCTTTAACAGAGGACCTTAGTAGTCTAGTAGTCCAACAGCAGTGCATTTACAGATAAACATCAAAAAGTTATTCCATTTTGTGTTTCCAAATACAAAGTAATTCATTTGGGTGCAGAAGTCTTTGTCTACGATTTTTTCCTAATTTTTACTACTCATATTTTTTTATAAATGTGAATTTATTTTCTCCAGTGGAAAAGTTAGAAGATGACCTTGCGCAAGAGGACCTGGCAGCTTCGGAAGATATCAAGCCGAGCCAGACAGAGGTGTGGTGGCTGCAGTACTTGGAGGGTGGTGACATGCTTGATTGCTTGGAGAGCTCCAATAAATTCCTCGTCGTTTTTCAGTTGTTGGAAGAGTGTATCGCGCTCGGGGATAAAGTGTAAGTGGTTTACCTATATTTTTATTAGAGGATGAAGTATCATAACCGTATCAGTTTGACACAGAGTGCGGTGCGGTGGAATTTGGAACTCTTGAAAGTAGATCTGGGAGTACAACCTGGCTAGGAATATAAATTTTGAATTTGTATTTGTGTTGTGAACCTAGGTGGTAGGTAGTTTTGAAAGGTGATAGAGCCGATAGAGCTCGCCCGGAGCGGTGCCACCGCCAACCTCATAACCCGCCGTGCAGCAACATGTTCTTCATGTATTGTGTTTCGGTTGGGAAGGTGTGGTTGCCGGATTCACGTTATTGAAGGCGACCATCTTAGTCCTCGAGAGTAGGAACGCATCCGCGTCCATCCTTAAGTAGAACTTCTGTTCTATTTGGGATTGGACGTGGTTGTCCATGGGCTGCAGTGGCCACTTAACATCAGGTGGCCTGCATGCCTGTTTCTTACTCTTTCATAATAATAAAAATATATTAGATCAAATGTACGCATAGTTATTTAGTTTTTTGTGTTAATATTTAGAATGATAATTATATTAGCTTCAGTTTTATGTAATGGAATTAATGTATATTCGCAAAAAGCGTACATACTTCTGTATTGATTAAGGAGGAATTGCAAAGTAATATAAAGCAATTTTTGCAAAAATGATTTATTTGTAGTTTAAATTGTAACCTAGTGGTATTATTCCCGCTTTCCCCTTTTAGTACTCCATTTCATGGCAAGCATTGTGAATTTTTCGTGCGTATTAGAAATTAATTAACATTTGCTTTAATGGTAAAGGAAGACATCGTGAGTTTATTTGTATGTCTGTGAGTTTCCCATCAAGTTCTCAAAGATGTATGAAGTCTGCTCTGTTCTTGGACAATATAATGAACTAGGACTTTCTCATTCTGAGAGGAGACCTATGTTCAGTAGTAAGATAATGTCTTAATGATGTTTATTTGATAGGCGGTAAAGATACCTTAGAATTTTTTTTTTCTTAAAATTTATGTACGACCAAGTTATTTGTCAATGCATATCAAATATAAAATTATAGAAAGGTTATTTCATTACAATTTGTATTATTTAGTTTAACTTGATTTTATGTATTTATTAGATACAATCAAGATAATGTTTTAGATATACTCAATCGTCGATATTGATGGATAATGGTCATTTCCAATAAAGAGTATATTAATAAATTAAATAACTACTTATGCAGCTAGTTTTCAATATGTGAATGATGAATTTGTTCGTAATCGAGGTAATAATTATAAAGTAAACATTTCTATGCTTTATCTATTTACTATTTTTAAAACATGACGTAAAATGATACTTGATTAAATTATGATTTATTATTATTAATACTCAATTATGAGCGACCAAAAAAAGTTTGGATATTGATTGCTAATTTACGTTGTATCGGGTTTTCTTACAAATTTAAATTGAATCACATATACGATTTTAAAATTGTACTCGAAAAATGAAAAGTATATGTAATGGAACGTAATAGTCAATAAGTTAAACTAGCATACAGCCACGCGGATGAAAGTCCCAAACGGGGATAGTAGCAAAGCTACTCGCAGTTAAGTCAAATTCGAACGTGGAAGGCGGCGTGCGATTGGCCCGTGCGCGTGACGTCAATGCCGACCTCCCGCCGCGTCGCCCGCTCCCTCCCTTCCCGCCGAAGGCCGATCCGCTCGCTTCTGAAAAATAATCACGATTTTCGGACGAAACGATTTTTTATTTTTTCCTTCGCATGCAGCGAGGCTGTGAAACCGTTTCATTGTTCCAGATGTTAAATGTAGGTGATCGTGTCACGATGATTGCGTTAATCGTTAAAAGGTCTACTATGATCTTCGCTTTACGATTAAATACGATTGTCTTTGGTTTTTGAAAATTACGTTCTGCACGCCTTTGCTATATTCTATACTCATAACATACGGAGAATATTATGAGTATAGTGATATACAATATTACAATAATGATAAAATTATTTCAAAATTAGCAAAGGTAGTACGGACTCTTACAAAAAAGATAATGAACACTATTATTTCTTCATTTTTACAACTTTAATGTTTACATTTATTGTATAGATTATCTGTACACTTATTTAAAAGAGTTAAGTTAAATTGACGGCCCAGTAGAGTCGCAACCGCTGAATCTAGATTCGTAAAATTTTGCAAGTATGTTCTTATATAACGTAATTGGACACAAAAAAAAAGATTTTGGAAATTCTACGCCTATGGAGATGCAATTGGAGATTAAAATTTGCATGTGTTATTATAATAAATTTACTTAGAATATATACATATAGGGCAAAAATTGTAATGTATTGTAATATTGATTTCTGGACGAGAAAAACCACAGACAAGTCAATAGGCAACAAAAATGTTTAACAAAAAATAAAATTAGATGGAATTCAATGTTATTTCATAACCTACGCATAGAAACCCCACTCTCGTTTGAAACTTAAACTTGACCTGTTCGAACATCTGGCGGTATCTTTAGGGCATTTGTGTATTGTCGAATGTCTTAAAAATAGACCAGTGTTTATATTTAAGGCAAAGTATTAATACACGGGCTTGCTTTTACCATTTTATTGTACTGACAGGATCTCGTCCGAAGTTAAACGTAACTGGACGTTGTTTCGTAAAGTAGACCTTATACGGCTTGGTCGGGGAGGTACCTCCGCCGTACCGATTTCGAGCATAAAGCGATACTTGCGTTTTAGTTGGAAGGTGTAGTTTCATTTTCTGGACTCGACTCCAATTCCATGTCCTGTGTTACATGGAGTAGGTGACAGATGTGCAAAGGTGATAGAGACTGCTTACCATTAAGTGGACTGTGTTCTAATTTTTCAATCTATCAAATAGTATCGTTAATTTTTTCATTTTTTAACCAAGAATTTGGCATCGCTTTAAAGCAAGATAAATAGAATTTGAATGCAAGCACATTCGGGTCTACGGAAGAATACTACAGTGTATGTCCCATCAAAGGGTGCACAGTGGAATAACGTGGAGATTTAACTAGTAGGAGTCAGGCTGAGCCTCTCGCTCGCCTCCACGACTGATTGGTATATATACATGATGATTTTCCATGTATAATAAAGGTAGAATTAAAAAAGATTAAATATGTTCTACAAGCTTTAAGTGAAGTGGGGGTAAATGATGAAACTAGCGTTGTCATGCGGTGTCTCTCACGAAATACAGGCTTACACGCCTGCTGTAAAAAACATTGCTTAATAACTGTTATTTTACTTTATAAACTTTGTAAACCGCTGAGATACTTTTAAGCACTATTTGTCAAATAACGTATTGCTATTTAAGAAATATTGCTTTAAAATGGTCCATGTCTGTGTCATCTATTATTATTTTTGATTGTTGGTCAGTTCACAGATAATAGTATACCTTATAATGAGACTTGAGACATAGACAATCTCTGTACAAAATTTAATGTAGATTAAAACAATTTTTGCGTTCAAAAACATAAATAAACAAACGAATTGGTAACATTACACTTTTATATAATAGAAGGGAAGCAATATGTATTAAATAGTGAAATGGAAGTATATTGCTTGTATTATAATTAGTTTATTTCCCAGGAGCCTAATATTATTATACGTTTCCTAATTACCAATTTATTAATGGAAAAGAAACGCGATTACTTTCAACTACATGTACTTGTTTTTTATCGAATTAGAGTTAAGGGAAGTGGCACCTTTGCGTGGTTGGATTAAAAAGGTATCACTGGTTCATTGACATCTCTAGATGTTGACATATCTAGAAATAGAAATATTTAGAAATTGAAGTATCAAAGAAGCATGCAGTAGCATTTTCCTTTTTCATTTCGTGGTAGAACTACGTCTTGCTTATAACGGAAGTTGCCGTTGCTAACTACCGTTATAAGCAAGTCGACTTTCTTAATCCTCATGAGTAACTTAGTTTCTGAGGTCGTATGAGATGGATATCCATAGGGTGTAGCGATTGCTTAACATCCGGTGGACTGTACGTTCATTTCCTACTTTTAATAAAAAATATCTTTACTATCTTGTAGAAGTAAGGACTCCAGAATATTAGCGTTGCGCTGACCTTTTCCCTTTTTTAAAGAGTACTTGGCTTTAAACCTGCTGGCTCACCAATAGGATTTTCCGAGGTACCTTAAACATTAGGATGGATCTGGATTCAGAAGATAAGAATAGGCGTAGAGGTATCATAATGTTATTTTTCTGGTTAGGGGCTTTTTTTTACTTTATATAATCACCATTTTAATTAGTCTCATATTACTATTATTATTTATTGAGGAGACTTTGTAAATACTCACTTACATGTAATATTTTCTATCATCGTTACGACTTTAACAGTAGAGCAAATAATTTAACTACATTTCTAAATTGGCATAAAGCGTTGATTTCTTGTCAAATTCGTTATCTTATTTTGTAAAGTCATTGAACTACTTGTATTTATTTCTTACTATTTTATGTCACGCCATAGTGTGGTTTTACGGTTTAAGCTCATTTTTATGAAAACACGTGTGGCACTCGTCCAGATGAGACAAAATTTCGAAATCATCTAATTCCGCTGTCTCAACATGCTCGTAGAGTTAGTGTTGCGTACGCGAGTGAAATGAAAACACAGATTTAAAGAGACATGCGTGTGTATAGGCCGGACGTCAGCTAGTTCCGGTTCCGATCCAATAGGTGTAAAAAATAAATACATGTGACTGAGGTGACTAAGACAGACGCGCGCTAGACGCCGCGCGCGGGGCACAGCGGCGCGTGCGCATCGCGCGCACTGCAGTCGAGTGCTCCGTTGTGTTCCCAGTGCACGTGCCAGTGATTAGACAACCAAACAAACAACATCTATTTTTGAAAACCCTCGTACGGCCGCACACATATCGTAAACTCCGATCTCCTCTAGTACGTTCGATAACGATCAAGGAAGTCCTTAAATTTATGTAGTAATCTCTCATCTGTACAAACATTGAACTTCGCGATGATCATCGGCGATCTTTAGGCTATTGCCCTCGACTATTCTAATAATGTTTGCTTTGGCGGCCCGCAGATCCGTCCGGCTTTGAACGCAAACCTTTGGTGTACCTTCCTCATTTTTTTCACTGTTCCGTCTGACAGTTTTGACAGTTCCGCGTCGGAAGTTTTCAGTACGTTTTATTATTTTTAAAATGGCAACATTGGACGCGGGAGGTGGTGCCGCGCGGGCTGCGATCGCGTCTATTCCCGCTCGGCCCCGCCCCGAGGTTATTTAAATATACCGTGACGTATTAACGTCAGCACTACACCACTAATACGTTTCCTTGATCCGTCCGTCGCCGGTGCCCTTCCGCGATAAAGAACCTCGTCTTTATTGACAAGAGCGCGCCAAAAATAAACCTCTCATGTGCTGTTATGGCCAAAAAGGGTGCCAAATATGGAACGCGTGTTCCAGTTGGATTCGTAATGATAGAATAGGTACATGTGGTTGTTTACTTAAAAAATAACATGCGTTAATAAGTGTACCAACAACAAACATGTCCTGTGAAAGTGTTATGTCGCAATTGGCTGCATTGTTCACTACGGCCATTCGGAAAGGATGCACGATACTGAGATGTCAACAGAGTAGTAAGTAGTTGTTCTTTCTTAAGATATATGGCAACACTTTTTTATTTATTTCCTGTAACTTACCAACTACAAAACAAATTATAATTTGAATAATTTTTTTTAGTGTTTTTTCACTTCCGTGTTGACTAAAATATAAAACTTCCGAACTATACGAGAATCCTTTTTCATTTGCCTCAATGATTATACGTATTGAGATGTTATTATGATTAAACTTGTAATTTCAATTAAGTAGGTATAAAAAAACACTATATATAAAAAACTCATTTATCTAAGATCTGATTAAAATATTTTGCATTTAAATCAATATTTATTGGCTTTCTGCATACATTTGAAACAGTTATAATAACCGACTTAAAAAGGACTAAGTTTTCATTCCAATTGTATATTTTTGTTTGTATCGATTCGATTCAGGTTTTCTTATGTGGAAAGGTTTTCCCTTTTAAACACATTTTGATTTCAAAAGAAAATCCACCCTAAGAAAAAACAAATATGGAATGATTTTTATAGGAGTTAAGTTTAAATTAGAATTGAGTACAGTGTCTATGTATATATATAGACACAGATAACAATTCATTTGAAATAAATTATCGTCCCTCATTGGACAGGAATACGGGTAATCTATATACCCCATATTGTGCTTTTAATTATGAAAGACTTAATGCGTTGTATTCCACAGTAGTCGACACGGAATAACGGAAAAATGCGGTAGGTATATATGTAAAACAATATGTCTAATGCACACATATGAAATTAAAAAGTATAATATTATAACAGGTATATATATATATCAAATCAAATATATTGTGTTTTCTAACTGCAACAATATTTACTTATTTATCCATGTATGGGGAAAACTAGAACTAATAACAAATGCAGGATAACTTTCCTAGCAATCAGTTGCCTTTTGTTTAGGATAACAATTTTAACAATAGTAGTTTTTCGTCAAGCGCGAGCTATTATACAATTTGTAAAATTAACAGATTTTTATTAATTTACATACAACATACAGTAATTTACAATATACAGATCACAGATTAAAAAAACAGTGTCAGCTTAATAAAACAACGAACATACTTCAACCTCTATCCAATACTTCGTTGTATCAATTATCAATATAAAATCTTGTGATTTATTTCTATTCGTATCGAGTTCTGCTTACACGTATATTTTGTATAATGTGATAAGTAAGGTTACACGGAATGAAAGTTTTATGCTTAATAATACAATATTTTTAAATAGAATGGGTTTTAACTACAATTACTGTATCTATTTAAATTATTATCTTACATAAAGAGGACATGTGTATATCTCCGGATTTATTGCATGGAAAATATTAATTTCATAGAGGCATTGTTATTTAAAAATAAAATGCAGTTATACAGTCATCGTGACTTACAGCTATTCAAACAATTTAAACTCCTTTCTTTATGTTATTCGGGCTTGTTAAAAACGCATTACATAGATAATATAGAAAGCTGTGAGACAATGAGCTAATGAGCTTTCGTAAGCTCTCATGGAAATGACCTAACGCTTCATTGAGAAGCTCCCTTACTGGGCTGGGTATAATTATTTTTGTTATAAAAGTACCAAACGAAAGTGCAGAAGCTGATGTTGAACGCTGCAGTACATAAGATCTCACATCTGACCTCAAACGGAATGTTAGTACTAGAGGAGGCTGTTAAAGACTAAGATTTTCGCCTCGCTTGTTATTGTTACCAGCAGTGAGACAATTTATTGATTATATGGTGGGACAGTTACAAAATTTGTGTGGCACGCGAGAAAATTCTGGGTTCGTCTGTCATACTCGTACATTTGAATAATGATTTCAAATTTATGGTCTCAGAGAATTCATAGAGTCGTTTTGTATATGTCCACGGCACCCACGACACAGGGTGTTATTGCAAAGAAAACTAAGTAAAGAATAAAAAATAGTGGAATACAATTTTATAGTAATATTATCGCGGAATTTATTCATTTTTCTGTTTCTATATAACGAGTAATCACGATTTATTCTTTTTAATACCATGCCGCATGGGCACGGACTCCCTTTAGATTGTTTAGGTTAGGTTTTTATTTTAATTAGTTTTAAGATTTTCATCATTCTTTTTAATTGTCAATATTTCGAACCAATTGCATGGCTCTTAGTTGCGGCTAAATTACACCGTAGCCACATCACTTCAGTTTAGCCGTGACTACAAGTCATGCAACTGATTTGAAATATCGGCAATTAAAAAGCGTGAATACCCGTCATATAATAAAGATACATAGAGACCGTCATATAATAAGATTCATAGAGAAATAGATTTAAAAAGACTCCATACCACCCCTTAGCTGCGTGGCTCAATTTTTACAGGTCATTGCATAAACGGCGAGTTATTTTCGTTGGCACCGGCCCTTGTCGAGTTGGCAATTGGCTGGAGCTTTGTCCCACGACAGTCCACTTATCCTACCCCGTCCTTTGGGAGTTAGCCGCAAAACAAACATGCTTTACTAATAATAAAATATTGATGGCTAATAATGTATGTAGTTAGGCTAATTCATAATAAGGTAAATGGTTTCGACGTTAGCCTGTCGAGCTTTTTTGTTCATATTTTTAAAATGTAGGTCCTCACTTTTGCTATATTTTTTGTCTGTTACCATATAATTACGTCAGTTGCTAAATAATTTGGAAAATTATGTTTTATTTAAAAGATAAAGGTATTTATTTCCCGTTTGGTTCCATTTTGAAGAGAAAATATCATCCCTACGGATGGAGAAATAGGGATTACTATTTTGTGTAGGAGTATTAAGTTAAAATTAGAATTGATTAACGTATAGGTGCAAATTATGTACGGATTATCTATCAATGTACACAGATAGATACAAATAAAAATACAATTAAAATAAATTATTTTTCCTAAAGCAGAAAAATGGAGATGCAATTTCTTTGAAGTCTACTTTTTAATTAAAATTATGAGCCGCATTTTTGTCATACATCAGAATCATCAGAAACGTCTTGATTCGACCAAAAGTATTGGATAATTTTCGGTCGAATTTTCTGTCTTCACTCTCTTTCTTGTCTGCACTCTGGTTTGCTAGTCTTCCAACAAAAAAATATACAGCTCATTGTAAAAAGTTGTATTTCACAAAAATACATATTCTATACTAAATCACCTGTAGCAAAATACGTACAGATATATCATAGTTTATATTTGTAGTTACTTGTTATGATTCTCCCTTCTCGAGCCAGCCGGCTGCCCGCGTAGGCCGCTTTCCGCCCTCGCGATTATCTATCTATCTATTAGGCTTCAAGGGTTGTGGACGAAGCCTCCTCATTAGTTTCTTTATTTAATCTCATCTTTATTATGGTGGCGTCCTCATTTGGTAATCTTCTCACATAAAAATACTTAAAAATATCTCCGATGAATTAAAATGGTGCTATGAAATACAATATAAGCGTTATAATTTATTTCT
>DWON01001192.1:0-25810 GCA_018251015.1 Phocides pigmalion okeechobee
CGGGTTATGAGGGTGGCGGTGGTACCGCCCCGGGCGAGCTCTAACGGCTCTACCACCTTTAGAAGAAATACCACCTATATACACCTATATACAAGAAATTGCAGAAAGCTAATATTTTTACATAATATGTGTTATAAAAATATAGATACAAAAATTCATTGTTTACGTATCACTGTCAATGTCACACACAATAACACGTGCTCAAACGGTCGTATAGAGCTAAAGATTTTCGATAAAGAATTTTAAGATGTCAGATTGACTGAAATAGTTTTCAGTTTTGAGTTTTATGTTTGCAAATAATATTTATTTCTCGATAAACGGTGGAGTAAAAGGAGCGTTAATTTATTTGTTAAATTTATGAATAGTGGGCAATGTTATAGAGTTATAATAAATTCACTTAAAATACCCCAATGAATCCGATTTTCAATTGGAAAAAAAACGCATCGAATCAACTCGATCATTGAATGACTATTGACAGTACAATAAAAATCATTGTGGAAATGAAATCCCCTCCATCATTTTATAATGAAAACATGCGATGTTTTTTAAGTGGCTGCACATGTTTTGCATTACAAAATTATTTCAATATTATAACTATATCATTAAGAAATACAATAGTATATTCACATTTCAAATAAACAACCTCATTCTGGTCCAGTTCTTTGATAGAAATGGTAGCATGGACCAACGCTCTTGACATACACAAAAACATAATCGTCAAACTTAGAATGCTTTGTGCCTTTTAGACCGATAAGTTATTTTTAAACTTATATAGAATTGCTCCTGCTCCTTGGATTTTAATAACTGTTTATTTAGTAGAATTGTATTTGGGAACAATGTTTGTTTTTTGGAAATTATTAAAACAGTTTCCCTTCTTCCGTATTTCTATTTCCCGGGATTCAAGCTGTTACGTGGAAGCAAGTATTTATGTGCAAGAATCGCTTTCGTTTTAACGTGATACGAGTAGTGGGTATTAACATTTTACTCATCTTTCTGTAACGTGCTTGAAGGAGTAAAATAAATAACTTTAAATATGGTTCAACTTACATATTTACATAGTAAAAGCAAATAAACTCTAAAAAATGTATCCATTTATTTAACTGCAGAAAAAGAGTAAAGTTTTTGAAGTATATTTATGTCTATTTCTGGGACATACTCTGTATCCTGCTTGACAATATTAGAACTACGAAATTAAATCATTAGATTCATCTGCGTTTTTTTTATTTATCTAACAAAAGAAAGGCTATCAAAAGAGATAAACAAAAGAGTAACAAAGACAAATCTAAGTGTCACCTCAATTATAGGTGCATACCATTGAAAATGAGCAAGAACGTACTAAAAAGAAACATTTCAATATAATTTTAAATATGTTATGATAATATTAGTGATGCGTTTAGTTACACTTATATAATTTTAAATGTCACACTAATATTACTGTGGTAATTGTCGATCAAAGGTTATACAATTTATAGGGTACATTATTTTTTTTAAATGCCACCTGCGAATCTAGAAGAATAGGGGTTGTAATAATAAATATTTCGTTCATAACTATACGGTAATTTCGTATAGAAGCTCGTGAATATCGAATAAAAATAAAAGAAGGTAACATGAAAAACCAGTTCAAAGCACGTTTTGCAGACAAACATTGGTTGTTCTTTTATGTAATTTTCTAGTTGTACGATTAGTAACACGTGCGCAGGTCGATTTCCATAGGTCCATTTGATAACGAGTTTGGACCGCCATTAGCCCAAGTGACCTTAAACCCGTGCGGGGCCATTTTGGGAGAACTATTAAATTGTGTTCTACCTGAAATATTACAGGTTGCTTACGGACGCTTAGCTAATTATCTGAAAGTGTGTTCTGTCCTTTTTCATGCTGAAGAAATAGCAAACGAGCATAAAAGCCATCTGATGTGAAACGATGTCTGCAGCCGTTGAACGTCCAACTTCAAACAAGACTAAAGTTTTGCTTGACGTTGTGTTCAGATTAGTTGCTGCTGCTGAAGACTTAAATGGTAGCCTCGTTTGCAATTATAGCCAACAACCATACCCCACCAACCGAAATATAACAATTGCTTTATGGCTATTCAGTAAAATTGTGAGCTTGCCGGCTAGCTTATGTATGAAGCAATCGACTTGTATTCAGGAGTTACTATGCACTTCAAATGACGTTCCTGCTGGACATGTTGGACACGTATACAGACGTCTATGGACAGCCATGACTTCTTTCCATCAGGTGGACTATATGCTCATTTGGTATTTAATAAAAAAAAGTTTGACTTTTATGTACGTATTCCGATTTCGATAATTTACAAGCCCTGACACTAAACACAGTGATGTAAGTGTTAACAGTTTCAAAGAAAAAAAACAAAATGGCTGCCTTTGAGCGCTTTGTTCACTGCAGGACATTTACTTATAATTCCATATACTTATACCTATACTTACATATACTTCCAAATTAAAAAGTAGGTTAACGTGAATAATAATTTGAAACGTCAAATTATTATAATATGTGATATGATGATATGAGGTGTGATAGGTATATAATAATGTAAGTTATTATAATAAAGACAGTATTGCGCGAACCATCTTTCATTTACAACGACTCCCAACCTTATAATATTTACTTTTATTACATTCGTTTTGTATCTTTAAGTGAAGTACTATTGACTGAAATATTAATTGATACTAAATGTATGCAAAGCGAATTTCAAATCCAATACGAGTTGTTTATTGCAGGAATGTGAACAGTACTTTGTGTGCTGAGTTAAAAATTCATTTAAGTGCTAGAACAATACAATTTTCATCTTTATTAAGTGTCCTGTATACATCTCATTATACCTTTGTATATAACTGCCCTTATGTAGTATCTTATTATACTTTTTTGGAATAGTAAACATCTCAACGTTAAGAATACAAGGATACAAGGATAACAATGTCACTTAGTAGTTTTTACCCGCGGCTTCGCTCGCGTTGAAGTCCTTAAATAAATATCAAAGATCATTGCAGCGAGTAATAACTAAAACAATAAACTGGTACCTAATCTCAAAAAAAAATTATATTGCTTATAGATAAGCAACACAACAAAATATACAGAAAATGAACACAGTTGAAGATATAGTCAATAGAATATTAATTTGAAGGCTTTATAGTTGCTAGATTATATTTTTTTTGATATACAATCTTGTATGCCAAAACACTTTTTTTTTAAATCATATGTCCTCTTTAATACCCCTAAGATTATGTATACAAAGTTGCATGATAATCGGTTGAATAGTTTTAGCGTGAAAGCGTAACAAATTTATAATCACATTTATAATATTAATATAGATAAGATGGTAACCATAGTTAGGCCGGTGAAATTCTGCTCGTAAATTCCGCCATGAAGCAATTTTTGGAATTCGGTCAGAGAGACGGTCGGCTACATTTACAAGACTTCGGTTCTGTGTAAGGTTGGATGTACATGTTCAATTACTGTATCAACTACTTAACTATCAAATGCAGTGTACGGCATCCATCGACCGGGCGTATCAAACGACATACAGATTTTTAAGAGTAGAAGCAGCAAACGAGCGGGTTGTTCGAAAAAAATTCACAGCCGTCCATAGACATCAATAACTGAGTCTATACAGAATAAATAATTATATATTTATAATCATGGATGTTGTATACGGATATGTATGGATGTAGATATTAATGTACGTATGTATATATGTGTAAATTTACTATAACGTAAGTTTGTAAAACATTTTGTTTACGATTATATAAAGAAAGAAAATGTTTTATAGTACCTATCAAATCTTTTCCCTGTCCCTAAGAATTGACTGGTGGAGAATACGTTAAACTTTAAGTTCACCCTTTGTCATGCTTTTTGTGTTTGGTTAAGAATTAAGTGTTAATAAATAAATACGTGTTTCATCGGAAGACCATTACAGATGTGTCGCTACTCTTACGGACTAATAGATCGCTTCACGTGTAAGTGTGCCGATCACACGCTTCACGCTAAAAATAGATGTGGCAGTGGTATCTCCCCCGTCGAATCGAACCGAACCAATAGAACGACTTCGCTTCTAACGAAGGTCCATTTATATATATTCCGAATATCTCTCGCCTCTGCGAAAGTCTGCGAAATTCTCTAATTTCGATTGCTATATAACGCGGGAAAGCAGCTAGCGTTCTTGGAACCAAGCCGCATGAGCACGCTTAAACTACCTCGAGGGACTCCCTTTGGGTTGTTTAGGTAAGGCTCTTAATATAATTCGTTTTATGATAAAAATAAAATCAAATATTTTTAATCATTTAAAAGAAAAGGTTTGCATGAATGTTCTAAGTAACATGAGGCCAGGAAATCCCAAAAGGTCAATGTATTGCCTGAAAGATTTAAGTGCCTACAAAACCGTAATTAAAATTAAATTCACGTAAACGCATAGAGACGACCGCTATAAATCTACGTAAATTTGTTTCGTACGAAAAACGTTTACTTGTTTATTTTTAAATCGAACTCGCTTGTTATTATGTACTTAATAAAAGTAAAGTATAATGGTAGACACTTTGTAAGGATATTGTCATGTGACGGATGAAGCTAATGAACGTGCATGATCTTAAGTGGTCACAACCCATAGACATAACCAAATCTTCTATAGATTTTGTTACAAATGTCCAACTCAGGACTCGTAACCGAAGTTGTTGACATAAGTGTAGTTTTGAACGACTAAGATGCATCACCCCAAAAAACTACAATAAACAATACGGTCTGTAAATCTTACACTTGTGCATTTCAAATAAATAATAATTTCCATTCTTATAACTTCATTAATATTCAATACAAAATTATTATTGAATAATTAACATGGAGAGAAGCATGCTACACCTAAGGAAAATCCAAAAAACAAGTAGTCAAGGCATAAGAAAAAAGACAAAATTGACAGATGCACTTCACCAAGCAATCAAATTATAATGGAGCTGGGCCGGTCATGTAGCGAGATGCACAGACCAACGGTGGACTTTAAAGAGCACGAAATGGACCGGCCCACAAGGAAAAAGAAACGTGGGCAGACCACAAAAAAGATGGGCAGACGAGATAATATCGACGGTGGGGAAAGATTGGATAAAACTAGCACAAGACAGACAAAAATGGCGTAAATTGGAGGAGGCCTTTACCCAACAAAAGGGGTTCCTATATAAATAAAACAAACAAAATATATATATGTATATTGAAATTAGAGTTACCTACTAACATAGAGTTAAGAATATAAAATTGTTACAGATTAGGTTAATAGGAAATAAAAAGGTTATTTATTTATTTATTTAATTAACATGACGTTAAAAATCAAGACATAATAAACAAATTATAGAATCCTAAAAGTAAGAAACTGCGTTTATTCACAGAACCATAGCAACATAAATATTACGTTGAATAGCTAATTTGTTGCTATTTACCATTTTTATTACTACCAATTTTAAAAATAAATAAACTGATGCGGCTTCACCATATAAATGATGTATGCCTGAAGCAATGGTATAGAACTGATAAATTTGGTTTTGAAAGTAAGTTCAAGGCAAAGAAGGCAGTTGTCAACTTATTTCGTGTGTATTTTATTTAACAGCGTATCTGTGACCGACCTCACGGAGAAAGGAGGCTACTCACCATCTGGTATGTTTGTGTCGAGTCACCTAAGCTGGAATTCTGTTTTCCCAATTTCATAGGTAATAAAGACACAAAAATTATTTCAATACTACCCTGCTCAAGAGAAGCATCTTTATGGTTTTCAGCTCATGGAAACCGACGCAATGATCCCATACACGATTTATAATTAAACATACTATAACAATGTAATATTAAGTTCCGATATAAACTTGTATCAATTCATTTTCATTTATTACATTATTGTGGGTAGTGCTGTGGCCCGCAGTAATACCCGCATTTAAATCCCGGCTCCACCGCTCACTTTTTGTAGCTGTTATAGAGCTGTTAAATTCAACTGTTTTTTGACAATTGTTATTACTGCAGAATTTAATTTGTGTTAACTTTCGATAGAGAAGACTGATTTTAATGAAATAAAAACTTGAATGGTAACTCAATGTACTTACTGTAAATGTATTTAATTCCTTTTAGGAGTGCAATTTCAAACACACAGACGATCTCTAAAAATACTAAAAAAAATAGAATTACTTGTTCTAAGGTTCCTAATTTTTTTCTTTTGTAATTACATGTGATGTGTTTGTTATGTATATACGTATATGTGTGATAGTTACAATTCAACCCAAGTACCTATGTATGTAAATAGCGTTGGAGCCAAATGGATACTTATGTAATAAGGCAACAAGAAATAGTCCTAGAAAGCGCTTCGTGATTAAGTCTTTTGGATTACTTTTGTTATAAAATATCTAAGCTTCTGAAATTGGATGAACTAACTGAACCGACTGCGGGCTGATCTCGACCGCTTTAAAGTCTTTGACTTTGTTACCGTAGAATTTAAATCTTCGCATTTAGGATTGTTTGCCTTTACTATTATAATCCGACACGCTCTTATTCAGTGACGCATGAGAGACCGAAACAGAGGGCACATTAAGCAGCATCGAGTGTTAGATGAGTTGCTACTTCTAGCGTTATTTATTATCGTGTGCGTTTTATCTAGCGTTAACAATACGATTATCAGTTAGGCATTAAGTCTGTCATCGGTAACCTATTGGTATAACATGACCGCCCGCTATGGAGGTCCAGTGTATTCACACAACTCTAAAGCATACATTTGAAAATTATATAATGAACTTCCATATATCTTTCACCTATTTATATATAAAAAGAGTAATGAAATAATCACTCATTCTTTATTTATACAATTGAGCTATATGGTTAGTTTATATAAACCTTAATAAGGAAATTCACCTCTTGAATCTGGTTCTCCTATTTAAATATAAGCCCCACGTTCGATCGACGCTGCCATAGACAAGAGGGCTGGATTATATCTCGCGCAGAGAATTGCGAGCGCTATTCAATGCGTGAATGCGTCTAGCATTTTTGGTACCATGTCGCGTGGACACGGACTCCCTTTAAATTGTTTAGGTTAGGCTTTTGTTATAATTAGTTTTGAGATTTTCATTATTGCTATTAAATTTTGATTGCTGTATGTATAAACATAGCATGTATGCGATTAAATAAACATATACATTCTCGACTACAATACTAATACTTGAAATATAATTCTTAGACTAGGAAACGTCCATGCCAGCTTTTTTTCATCATATCATTCAGATATGTGAAATTCTATTTCACTAGTTCGCATTAGGAAAACGAATAAAACCTAATTTTGAGAGGACACTCTTTCTCACCAATATATTATTAAAAGATCAATAAAATAATGTCGTGCTATATAGTTAGTTATTATAACTAACCTTGATTAAAAAGAATGTAACAAAAAGAACCTAAATCAAATCCCAGCCGTATAATTATTAGTTCAAATAATTATAGAGTTGCTTACGGAGATATTACATTTGAACCATCAATTTAAATTCATATGTACGCGTATTTCAATACGTAAATTAATATTCTTATTTAATATCAGGCTTAAATAGCAAATTTTCATACGGATTTCATTAAATAAAAGCCGAAAATTCTTCCAAAGTTGTACCGTAATTGGACATTTCGGTGCATAGACAAACACATTTTTGTAGAAATACACTCCCTATCTATTTAATGCTTCACACGTGATCCGTTATTAGAAACAGTTTGTATCGAATACCATTTTTATGCTTTTACCGAGCGTGAAAATCGTATTTGTTTTTATCCGTTCAGAAATATAACACGCGCTGAACATTTCTAAATACAAACGACAAAACACGCGCTGAATATTTCTAGATACAAACGACGATACTGAACCGGAAACAATTAGTTTTCATTCTGTCGTTTAATTGTAACGATGTACACACAAGTACGAATATCAGCACACAAGCACATCTTCAGATTTATGATTTCAAAAATCTGACTTATTAGCACAAAACCTTAGCTTTTCGGCCTCAGTTACTTAGCATATCTTCTTTTGTTCAACATCCAACGATTTATATAAAACGTTTCAAACAACAGCTCTTCGTTACAAGTTTTGTAAAGTTATCTAAACAATGAAGAAAGATTTGTGTTTTTAAGCAGCTTCTTAACCAACAATGTTAAATGTATATTTATATAAATATGGAATCAAAAGTAAAAAAAATAAGCATCGTATTAAAATAAATAAAAAGTAATTAATGGTACAATTGAAAAAGCCATATACTTTAGAATTTTCTTTCCGATTACATATTTTACATAAACTTAATTAATTTCTTTAAATACCTCTACTTTATACTGAAATATTAAATGTGATTCTAATTAATAATGGGCTTAAGGTAAGACAAAAACATAATTGTTGTTATATAGCATCTTAATATTATGTAAGTTTTAAATAATGAGATGAGAGAGAAACAACAACAGTGAAAAGACGAACAATATTGTTTACACTTGAGTTTACAAGACTTGAGCCCAGGAGTATTGCTAATTACTTCAATCATTTCAGCCAATAAATCCTAAAGCGTAAACACGACTAAAGTTAGAAGACAAACAATATTCTCGTTTGTAACGGAATTTACAAAAAGCTACCACGTGAGTGTCGAATCATGCAGAGTGAAGAGTTCCGTTGATAAAATATTCGAAAAACCCCATATCTTTAAACCGCATAAGAAAATTAACTCAAACCAATTGTCATTGATTTTTTGATTGATTGAGCAGTGATTACGTGTTTATTCCGCTTGTCTTTGAAACCTTTAGTCCATGCGGTCCGAGTGCCAGAGATTTTTTCAAAAAAATAGTACGACGTTTGATCGACGATGCCGGAGACAAGAGGGCAGGTTCATCAACGCATTGCAATTGCCATTTAACGCGAGAATGCGACTAGCGTTTTTGTCACCGTGCCGCATGCACACAGACTTCATTTAGATTACTTATGTTAGGCTTTTCTTAGAATTAGTTTTATATTAAAATGTAATTTCCAATGGCTGTGAACATGATGTTTGCAATCTGCAAATAAAAAGGTGGTAACATACTGAAGCAATATAATTAACAAAATTATAGGGGTTTCTTTTTAACCATTTGACTTCAGAATCCTAAAAGAGCCGAGACGCAATATACAATAATTTATCACCGTCCATGATTGTGTGAGTTTATTTTCTTCGTCGTCCTTATACATTTCTGTCCTACTGAGCAGAATTTAGATTTAACAAAAAGACACAATCTACATTAGCAGTATCATAAATCTGTGCATTTCTTCATTCCATAATTATCAAGCAGTTCTGATATAGTACTGCTATAGAAGAAATATTATATATTAAAAAAAAACATTAAATGACGTCACAACCATATGCCCATATGCCCTAATCAGACATTACATTAATTAGCCTTACTACAGATAAGTAAAACTATCATATATCAGGATCAATCGTCTCATATAGTATGCATAATGAGTTAAAAGAACGAATAATTTACTTATTGTAGCCAAATATCTTGGCTACAATATATCTTGTGGTAGAATTATCAAATATCCTACACACAGTTTCTACCGTGTCCAAATAATCGAATTTTTACGTAAACTTAAAATATTTTCAGACATAATAGTAATGATTTTGATGAACTAAAGAAACGAAGTTGGAAATTAAATTTTAATAACACTCAGAAGAGCTGACAAGCTCTCGTCATTCGTGTGTCGTAAAAACTGAACGAAGGAATTGAAGAGCTTCTGATACAGATGGCAGTGTTTGATTCTAAAGTTAAATCACATGCCATGGAATGACATAGAGTAAGTAAGTAAATGGACTCATTAGATATGTAACACGTATATTTATGTGACTACAGAAAACTATAACTTTTAGAAAACATAATTTTATGACAAAATTCCAACAACCCTAAAAAGATCATTTAATATGCTCAAAAGTTTCACTTGCAATTGAAGTTTTTTAAGAACTGTTAATCGTTACATCTACTGTTAGTCATTCGAATATATAAGATAAGTGGGTACCCCATCTCACTTTTATGCTATTAAATGATAATTTCCTGGAAGTAATTGTTACGTTTTTGGAGAATACACTCTTTAAACGTAGAAAATTTGTTGAAAGTTGCCTATGAGGATTGGTACATACATAGCCTCAGAAGACACTGCTCGTCTGGACATGCGTAGATATATTGCGAGTCGCGTAGCCTTATGTAAGATCTATTCGACTAATCTAATAAAATAAAATGTGTCTTAAATTATGCAACATATATTATAACGGATATTCTTGTTATATTATGGTAAGTAGGAATTCTGCGACGTGTTTTGATGGCTATATTAAATTCTCGTTTATGAGTTACACTACTTTATGCTCGCAGCTTCGTTTGAACATAAGTCAATATTACGAAATTTCATACAATCTTTCAACTCCAATTTCACCCTCGTTGAGATTGAATTTACAAAAATTGGTTCCTAGTGCGTACTTTCGTTATAGAAGGTACTTACATTTTACTATACGCTGGATACTCATTATTAACGATTCTTTAATTTTCATCTCCGATAGTTTCTATCGCGAGTGTGTCCACGAGTCCACGAGTTATGCAACTGGTTCGAAACAGAGGCTAAAAATAAAAAATCGCTGATTACGATTATCCGATACATAGTAAAATGTATATATTCCTCGATAATATTAGTTTTAAATTATATGTATAAAGTACTTATTTAAACAAAGAATTGTAGGTTGATTGGTTACAGCGATATATTTATGTCTGGGTCTGTCAGTCTCTTCCTCTTTTATAAAAGTTTTTATATTTTTTAAAGTCTCGGACCTGACCCTGGCATTTGAAATGTATATATATATATACTTTAAAAAATAAAAAACTTTCTAAACCATAAAGAAAACGAAGCTTGGTTTTTCAACTTATTACAACAAACAGTTGAATAGAAGATAAAACTGAAATGGTTACACCGCCTATAAGATAGCAGATTTCACATTTTTCTTCTTATTACTATTAAATCCTTTTTTTATCAAAATAAACAAAAACGTGAAAAAATATTAACTTCCGTATAAAGTAATCGTACCTAAAACCGTTAACATTGTATTTAACTGCTTCGTATAAAAAGCCAATTCAATTTTGTTTTACGGTTAGTTTAGCTTCATATTATTCTACGAATAGTAAACTTTGCATTTTCTGTAATGTAGTCTTGTATCTGCGCCATAAATTTAGTAAGAGGTCGTAAGGCGGGGCTTCAATTGTGGCCAGGCATACAAAATAAAAGCTGTGGTAGCCTACCGGTCGGAATTTAGATAAGGCCTCTTCTCCTATTGGCCTCCACCTTAATTGTTTAGAAGGGATATGCATCATAGAGTATAATTTGACGTGATTTAACAATAAAAACCATTGTGAGGAATCTGCCGATTTGTAGTGGGCCTCTTCTATCGATATTAATATAATTAGATATTTGACCTTACAAATTTCGATAAGTAAATTAAGAAAAATTAAACTCAAATTCTTAGAAACAACTTCATGAAACTTTAACAAATCGAATTTAATCTGTAACCATATTATTTGATTATTGTACCTGTTATAACTACAGAGTTCCTTATTATTCGAGCCCCCACGCTCATTCGTCTTTATATTTTCTGTATAGACTATAACAATAACTTAACTATCGAAGTAGAAGGTGCTGAGTAGTTTCTAGTACACGTATCCTTTGAAAAGTATGTGGATGACCGTTTATGACGCTATAGCTCACACAAATGACCGAATAAACAATACACGTTTATATTCCCCAACACTTTATGTTAACAGCGGAATCCGGACGCACCATCACAATGAATTATACATCATATTTGCTTAATAGACGTCGAACAAATCGCCAACGTGGTAAATATTTAATTTTTTATCTTCAATCAATAATTATTACAGTGATAATTGTTGACCGAAGTTTTTTATTTTAACGAGAACCTTGAAACTCTATTAATATGTATTCTTCGTTAAATCAAACCGAAACGCCTGTAATAACTGGGCACTGCCACCTATTATTACGAAAAGACAATTCCATGGAGAATAGGGATCCAAGCTGATTACTGAAGTCGTTTGAAAATGTTTTGCTACATCCAAGAACGAATATGTCTTACATTTGAGCTGAAAACTACACCTTTCCACCGATGGGCAAAAATATGTCCACGCTATAAATATGTCGATGCTACCTACCCAGTGAAAGCCCTACTTGAACCTGTACTACCCTTTAAATGTATTTTGCATTATCATTTTATTTGTTCATAAACATTAGAGCGTCTAGGTAAGAGTCTAATCCTAAATATCTAAAGGCTGGATACACTATGAAAAATTAAGGTAATTGCTGATATCTGCAATAAGAACTATGACTACCATTACTCAAAATAAGCTTAATAACCGCAGATTAGGTTTTGGATTTGCATTAATTTCTACTTCAGTGGCTCAATAACCTACTTAATCGTGTAGATGATTACCAATAAGTTCTAATATACCGTCTTGACACGTAAATCTCCTTTGATTTGAAATGGGTACAAGGGACTTTACAATATTTAGAATCATCAAAGCTGTTCATAAAAAGTTGTGGTCGTCTCGGGAGGCCCGATAAATGTAAAACATCCAATTGGACCTTGTTCAAAGAATTTATACTTCAAGAAAATATAAATAAAGAATAGAGAGCGATGACAGATAGCAAGCTTGACGGTAAAATTAAGTATTTTGTTTCACATCAATATATGTAAGTGACAATTATCTATTCAGTCAGTATTAATACATCTAGATAAATAAAAAGGGTTGTATGATAAAAATATTTTTATATATTTTTTTATGTGAGTTTGTAAACCACCGGATGTTAAGTAATCGACCATAGACACCCACGTACAACCACCAACACGACTGCAATCCTATGTGGGCTTGAACGTAGATACGTTGTTACTCCTGAGGACTAAGATGGTCGCCTCGCTTCAAAGTGTAGCTGACATCCGCACAAATATATATTTTGTAATTAAAATATTGTTTGTGATATTTTCAATTTTAAATACTAATGTGTCCTTTAAATCTTGAACTGTGCGTTTAAAATCTGCAAAATCTTGAAATATTGGAACATAAATACATAAAAAACAGTAGAACGCAAATTGATTACAATATTTTTTACCTGACGTTCATCCATCAGCCCCTACGCGTCCACTGCTGGATATAGGCCTCCCTCAGGTGCCCCCACTTAGACCCGTCCTGTGCCCTCTATTCTTATCAGGTCGTCAGCCCACCTGGTTATGATATAATCTTTACTACAACATCAACTGTAGAAGTCCCTCTGGCTATCATCAGATTTATTACCATAAATTTCTAATACTCACATTTTACTTAGTATCAATCTTATTTAAATGACAATTGCCCATGAGAATCACTAACCGGTTGAGATAAAGGTAAAAGTCTGGGAATGGTTCGAGCAATTCATTTTTAGGGTGCTATACTCAACGAAATGGCAACTCTTTGCACCATTTATTCAACAAGTTATGTAACTCGTTTCTAGATCCGGGCATTAAACAGGTAACATTGAAGAGAAATTGTAAAAGATTTCAGTGTTTCGCGTTTTCTCTATCTTAATATATATATTTCTTGTGTGCGAGTGTATGTCACTGAACTCCTCCTAAATAACTGGACCGACTTTAGTCCACTGGAAAATGTTTTTTTAAATAATTTTTAATTTATAAGTAATTTTTGATTTTAGAATGTTTCACATTCGATCCGACAGACTGCGCTACCATCGCAGTGTCAAATTCATATTAAATAATATTCTATTTTAGTTTTAGTCTATCCCGACAGTTGGCGCTGCGATCGAATTAAGAAAAATATTTTGTTATTTTTGTGTTATTGTGAACTGTGTGCTGAATCAAATCTATATACATATATAAAAGGAAGTCATGTTAGTTTCACTACTTATAACTCAAGAACGGCTGAACCGATTTGGCCGAAAGTTGGGGGAGTAGCTTAGAACCAGGAAACGGATATAGAATACTTTTTACCCCGTTCGACCGCGATCCTGTGATACAAAACAAGTCACTGCAAAAACGGGGTATAACAAAAATAGATCTGACATGGAATCACAAAACGCAAATGACAGCTAAACGTAATTTTTTCTAGGGTTGTGTTTGTGTACATATGGTTGACAATTTGATAAGTATACATTTTGTCAGAAATCAATCATTATCAGTAATTTGTATTCTCTTCGAAATATCATGGATAATGCCGCAACCAAAACGGTCGAATCTTTCTCGACAAAGCCGTAATGCAAAAAGGATACGAAACATTGCCAATAATAGTACTGAAGAAGATCAAAAAATTGCTCATGAAGAGCGCCGCGTTAGCATGACCCGACTTTGCATTTCTCAATCACATGAGTAAAGTAAGGCAGCCCGTGAAACAGCTTGGTAGGCAATACGAAATCGTTTAACAAACCTCAGAGATCAACAACTAGATTCTTTATGTGAGTGAGAGTGAGAAGAGTATCAAACGGGAATGTAAACCACCTGATGTTAAATAGTCGCAGTCCGTAGACATCCACGTATAATTACAAACACGACTAAAGTCCTATGTGAGCTCGAACATAGATACGTTGCTCCTGAAAACTAAGATGGTGACCTCGCATCAAAGTATAGCCGGCAACCGCGCCTCTCCAACCGAAACACAAGTAATGCTTTACGGTGGATTATGAGGATGGACAACTACTTCGTGAGCATTAATCAGGTTGATCAAAACTGCTTTGAAGCACATGCCAAATGAAAAAGAATGAACTGAATCATTTAGCATTAATTTTAGAATCCTAAATTTGCTCATTCATTTTCTCTTAAGCGGAACAAAGTTCATCGGGTCAGCTAGTTATATAATTAATTTAAGAAACTATCATGAATGTACATCTTTTAATATGCGTACAATAATCCGTGGACTTTTGTATCTAACCTTAGGACAGTTTCATATGGGCTGCTACCATTATGAGTATATGGCCTTTCTTTTAGAAAGTAACTGGAATAAAACAGATATAAACATTTTAGTGCCTCATTCAAGGACATAATTTTAGTTTCAGGGTTGGTATGGATTTTTGTTAACTTCTAGGAAATAGTACAGACCTGTTAAAACGAAAACTATTTTATCAAATAACCAGAAATAAATCAAAATGTAGTTATTACCTTTATTTCAACATTGAAATGTCACTGACTTTCGTTCGTACAATTCCAACGTGTCTGGAATGACAATGAGATCGTTAATCCAATTTATTTACTTTAGTTTAGAAATACTCATCCGAACATAGGATTTTTGAAAATTTTAAAAATGATAGTATTGATAGGAACTATAGTGCCACAGGAGAGGTACTATCGCCACTCTCATAATCCGCCGTGAAACGAATTTTCTTCGAACATTTAGAAATAGTAACATATCCATTTATACCTCAATTGCAGCGAACATCCCGAATCAGCTGGTCTGCATACTCATTTGGAAATCTTCTCACATGAAAAAGTGCCTATAAATAGAAAGCAGTATTTATGTCATTGTCGTTTTCTACCTACCTTCTTTGTCAAAAATCGTGTCAATCTATCCACGCTGTTAAAGTTAGTTTTTTCCATTGTGGTATAGTGAGCAATCTAGTAAGTAACCTGAGCAATTCACTGAATTGAGTACTCTAGGACTTACTAAAATCAAAGTTCTTGACCCAACCCTAACCTTGGTTTGAGGCACGACCCGCATGGCGCAGTGGAATGAGTTGAAATTATATATATTAATGTTACAGTAGCTAATAATCAATGTGACATTTCATGAGTTGCAGCCTGTTGAGAATTAGCGTACAGTCTCACTACTTGTATCGTTTCAAATTTGAAGGTTCCGTTAGCCTTTTGATGTACTTATTATATAACAATTAGCGAAAGTCCACCCGGGCTCTGGACCTTAGTCTTTTAAAATCGAAGATTACCAAATTTAGGACATAATATGATCGAAAGCGTATTTATACATAATTCACATACATTACCGAATATTGTACAAAAACTATATGGCACATCGATACGTAGATTAGACACAGTTGGAGGCTGAAGTACAAAGTCGAAGGACTAGCTTCATATCACTTCTTTTCGGTAATTTCATCAATCTAAAAAGGTAAGAACAATAAAAGATTCCGGAAGAGAACTGTGTTGATGGATGTAAGTAGACCCTTTTTCACAATAATATTTTACGTAATTATGAGACCCTACCCAGGAAATATATATTCTTGAATATATCATAAACACTCCTGAATCAAATCTCCTCGTTCGACGAAACGTACAGTTTTATTTCAACCCATTTTTTATTTATGTTACGAATAAGAACATTTTATTTCTCACCGACGGAATAAAAAGCTTATAAAATCATAAAACGTAAAATTTTAATACAGAGCTTTTGCTAAACATTTCAAACTCGCCTATAGGGATATCCATTTCCATAAACAAATAGTAGTAGGTATAGTTAAGTAAGGCAGAAGAATGTCTCACACGAAATTACGTATAAATCGATCCCAGTTCCCATCTCTGTACGACTTCGTTATGGCCATAAGTTACTCTATCGCCGAGGGGAAAAGTCGCAAGGTCAGGCGACAATACGATAGAACGATAGAACTGATTTGTGACCGATAGACAAATGAAATTGCAGCATTTCCACACAAATTCAACAACATTTTACTTGATTGACCGCATTAAAATTGCACAATCTATAAATATTTTTAGTTAGGACAATGTGTTACGTATATACGTACAACATACGTCATTTGATGTATTTACATCAAATTATATGTTCCAAGTATGACCATATCTTAAATTCTTGATACAAAACACTTATTTATTTAACAAAAGTGCCAATGAATCAGTCCACAATATTTTAGATGATTACTACCAAAGAAAACTTTTTACAAAACCAAAAAGGGCAATACAAATTCGAATTAGATTTACAGGGAAGGCACCGTTTTCGATGTCGTTATTCGCATACCGGGCTACAGAGAACACAAGCGAGATTATCGTCTTAATCCTCAAAAGTGGCCACGCATCTACATACAACCTCGTATAAGAGTTCATTCCTGTCTCAGGTATGACGTATGTATATGTCCCTGGGTTGCACCGATGGATTCGACATCAGATGTGAAGCACGCTCGTTTGCTACTCTCCTAATATAAAAAACAGAAATTACGATGCTGATAACAAATTAGTCGCTTACCATGAGAACAAAATTGTAAAACATTACCTACTTAAATATCTCTTTTCTACAATCTCCAAAAACTAGTACTTAACAGCACTATACTAAAGGTGCGGTAGTGATACTGTCGCAGTCGCATCATATGTAACTCTATGATAATTAACCAATTCGTGCTATATTGCTCTGAAACTCTAGAAAACCAAATAATTTCATTAAGTAGTCATCTCATGGTTGGCTTTGCTAAATAAAAAGTAACAAAAGAGCATGCGGGCCATCGGAAGTTAAGTAGTCGCCTCAGCCTATGGAAATCCATACATAACCACATAGAAGACTGAAGATCGATCTGTCCTCGCACAATAAGGCTTTGCTACTCCTGAGGTATGAGATTACCGGTTCGCTTTTAAGTGTATCCGGTAACCGCACTTCTCCAACCGAAACAAAAAAACTCAGTGGATTATGCAGGCAAGGTTATGAAACAAAGAACAAGACAATAGCTAATAACAACAGTTTCATGTTTTCTAGAAGTGTTTAGAAATATCTTTTATCTGAAATATTATACGAGTACATAATATATTTTTTTAATCCATAGTTAACTCAAAGTATCAAAATAGAAGTAATACTGTTGTTTGTAAAGGTATTCAAATTACCCATTAGTGTTAAATTGACAATTTGAGATCAATTTCAGATATTAAGCTGAAAGAAACTAAAGTAAGACAAGATAGATTACATAGGTACAAAAATACTTTTGTATTGTGGCGAAGTTCCAAAGAGAAAAAATTTGCTGTAGTTAAGAACCGATCGTGTACTCATACCGTAATCCTAACCTAATTGTTTCATATGTTCCGAGATAAACTTACCTACCAATAAGATCTCTGCTTATAAAGAACATTTTTATTCACGAATACTACATAAAAATTCTTGTAATATTTTATATCACGATAAAGTTGCATTTTAAAGAACATGTCTTCTAACATCAAGACAGTATCGATAGCCGAGCTTCGCCGCGTGATGTTATTTTAATGTTCTTTTGTGAATAAACAGGCTTTGAAAGGTAAGACAATATAAACAGCACATGACAGGTTGTGTACAGCACAAATGTTAGTGCATTCCACGTTGGCTCCAGTTCAGATCATTACGCATACACCATCGATTTTTCTGATATTGAAAGATTTGGCGCGAACTTAAATAGAACGGAACATAAGAGTTTCCTCACCGAAAGGCCACGCTGCCCTCTGTTTAAATCACCCGGCCCATTTTCTTTAACATCGTCTCAGGAAATTCTAATAAATTGACTGCGAAATCAGTAAGTAATAAAATTGAAATATCTCTCCTCTTCACTCAATAGAAAGTAATCCGTAAAGTAAATAAGTCGGTTATATCAAACGGTCGAATGGAAACTGTGACAGTCAAAAGATTTTTTTTTATCGCTTCGTGGGACGGAAGCTTTATTACACGTGTATGCAATTTGAGAGTGAACGTTGAGTTGTATTGGCACAGTTAGGATACGAGCCAAAAATGTTTCAGAGATTGTAATAAAATATTTCTCGTTACCAATATAGTAGCTACTTAAGTTAAATTAGTAATTACTGAAGTCGTTCGCAAGGCTTTTAACGTTGATAAGTCGTCGAAGTTTCTATCTAATGGCTGAAGGTTATGATCACAAATTGATAATAATTTGAAGTTTGCTAACGTTGATACATGACTTGAAACATTTATTTTGATATTATCCGCGAATTCGTTTTTAACTTAGAACGATGACAGAAGAATGAAGAAATTTAACAATGAACCTGACTTCGAGTAGATCTAACTAAAATATAGCGAACCTATCTTATTTGTGGTTAATCATTTACTCCATGGGCAGCAATGATCATATAACATCCATAAAATTCCAGACTCATCTGCTCTTGGTATAACATATAAATAGCAGTCGAAGTTAGACTTTATATATCACTATCTGTGAAGCAAACTGTGAAGTTGAACGCAATATGGGTACTAGAAACAAATAAAGCAATATTATTTGCTAAACTGTAACTCTCCACACTGTATACTACTAATATATTTAATTGAGATAAATTTTACAAACTCTCACACTCGGATCCGGAGTTCGAAATCTTAGCGTGCATATTCGATTTTTGGAAGCGAAGTGCTTATTAAATATTAATTATCATTTGTTTTAACGGTGAAGGAAAAACATGAGGAAACTTGCATGCACAAGAACTATCAATTGACGAGCATGGTGGGTTACCGACTCGGAATAATTCTGAGCGAAGACCAGCGATGGATGAGTAATGTTTAATAACGATATCCAAATTACAACTACATAAATAATTATAAATTATATTATTCTAATAATTCTGTATAAAACTACTAGTGATCCACACCGGCTTCGCACGGGTGCATTAACGACATCATATTGTAAGTCTTTGTATTTTTCGGCTTTTCTCTGATATAATATGCATATAAACATTCCTCTTAAATCTATCTATTCGTACGTCATTAAAATCCGTTACATATTTACAAAGATATAGGCGTACAAACGTTAATGTTGTTTTATACTATATAAAGATTCTATAGGAGCATTTTACTCTCTAACAGTGCAAGTCTGTAGATATAAGCGATTTCGAAGACAAAATCCAATATTCAGACGGCTAAATGTTTACAGAATACAGACAACTAAGCCGAGACTAAGCTAAGCCGAATAGGGTATTGCAACTAGACGTCATTTCAGACAAAGCTTTCATTATTGAGTTTATTGGCTCGATCCAAGTCAGTTCCGTCAACAAACTTAGAAACAAGAACTTCTAGTCTTACAGAGAACTCTGCAATTGAATCTAACGTATACAATATTGTTAATGTTTATTGTACCATGTAGTATTGTAGACACAGACAAATAAATTCAGTACAAAATGAATATGGTCATTTTATACTGTATTTATTTGTATTACTTTGTTTTTATTATGAAAGAGTACGAAACGGGCATGCAGGCCACCTGATGGTAAGTGGTCACTGCAGCCCATGGACAACCACGTCCAATCTCAAATAGAACAGAAGTTCTATTTAAGAATGGACGCAGATGCGTTCGTACTCTTGAGGACTAAGATGGTCGCCTCTAATAATGTGTATCCGGCAACCACTATATACTATATACTATATTGTTTTAAAACGTGACGTTGCATAGATAATTTTCGGTAAACATATTTAATGGCAACACCACGATTATAATTAAAAAATATCTTTTCAAATATTTATTCTATACATTTACTTTTCTCAAATTATATAAAGAAATATTTAGTAGAATAATATTTTTATCTTTGTTTCAATACTCGTTGGTAATCGAGTTCACATTAGTTATTTACCTGTGACTGTTTCTGTAATGTTACATTTAGAACATTATTTTACATAATATTTATTGCTTATCTATATTTTCTCTATCTATATATCGCATGCTTAATGAAATACTGACTCAACTAAAAATACCATTGTTGGGAAATCGCGAAAGATCTTGCTATGAGAACTTGTCCTACTTGTTGATGTATAGAATTAAAACTGATCTCGCTGGGGCGGTAGTAATGCGTAATTTCAATTTAATTCGAAACGTAGACGGTAGATGGCGCTAACAGAAGCATGTATCTGTATGTAACTCAATCCTGACCAATATTGATGGGTCACGTTCCTGTAAGCATGCCGATATATAGGTTTTATTGTGCGCCGCAGACTTGAGAAAGATCAAGATGGCGGCTGCTGTTATGCGAAATCATTTGTATCCGTGTGACGTAACGTACGGATGGCCCCTAATTGATAACTATGCACACACGTGTAAATCCTAGTATTGTTATAGTGGCTACTTATATAGTGTAATATTTTTGTGAGATTTTTTTTAAGTTTCACTGCAAAGTGCTGTCAGAACGTGAACTTTTTTC
The DNA here is from genome assembly GCA_018251015.1 of Phocides pigmalion okeechobee. NCBI lineage: Eukaryota > Metazoa > Arthropoda > Insecta > Lepidoptera > Hesperiidae > Phocides > Phocides pigmalion. The sequence continues at coordinate 21,162 of DWON01001192.1, forward strand.
AAAATTATACACAGGGGAAATTTGAATTTTTAAAAATGAAAACAAATTATATCTACTAATGAATTTTAATTACACTATTTGTTTTTTATTAAATTTGTTGAAAAATTTAAGATAAACACACCGCAAGCATGCAGAAGTTCTGGGTTCTTTCCAAGACAACTAATGATAAAGCTAACTATTTTGTGTGTGGTTGTGTGTTCTTTGTGTATATGACCCAAAACAGATCATATGATATGAAACATTTTAAAATTTGCCTTTAATATTTTCTATTCAATTAAGTTACTTACAATCCGCGCTTGGTTAGAGCAGCTGTTTTTTTTTTGTTAGTAAAGCTCGGGACAGGTACCTTCTGGAATCACAGAGACGATGGACTAAACACCTGATGACACTACTGCTTGATCACGGGTCCAAGACGCGAGGACCTACTCTTTCTCCTCCCCCTCCTCCCCTCTCATGGTGGCGGGGATGAGACATTGATGGTGGTGGCTGATGGCGGCGTACTGAAAACTGATGGCGGTGTACTAAACACCCAGCACGCCCTCCACCTGGACATGTCAGTGCGGCGGCGTGACGGTCCAGACCAGCTGGATTTGACTTAACCCTACTATTTCTTTCACACATCAGCGAGCTATTGATTAATTGATAATGAATTCATGATCCCGTAACACAAACAGCTACGCTATAAGCGAAGCTTATCGTGAAGATTTTAGAACGTATCGCTTTGACAGCACTTTGAAGTGGAAAATAAGTTGAAGTATTGTGGTTATGATTTGAAAGTATACAATGGTTGCGTCGTGTGCGGAGCGCGCGACTCTGTGGCTGTGTTGTACTCGACATTGTGTAGTCGCCTGTTAAGGATACGCTAGTCGCGGCTGTGTGTGTTGTTGCCTATTAAGGATGCGCTAGTTGCGGCAAGGTAATATGTACTTGCCTGTTAAGGATGCGCTAGTCGCGGCACAATGGGTGATCGCCTTTAAGGGTGCGGCATTCGCGACAAAGTGTATAGTCGCCTCTTAAGGGTGCGGCAGTCGCAACAATAAAAATTGTCGCCTCTAAGGGTGCGCCAGTCGCGGCAAAATTTGTAGTCGCTTTTAAGAACTTACTAATGGCGAAAAATTTAAAATTGCTTCTTAAGGGTACGCTAGTTGCAACATAATGTATAGTCGCCTCTTAAGGGTATGTTCGACAAAAAGTCATGCTATTTCACCCAGCACCAATGTGAGATAGGTATGTTTGAGTGAGATGCACGATTTTTGATACCGAAAATAACACAACTTTATGATTAAGAGCTATTTCGAAAACCTACTGAATGTATATATTTAATGTTATTTGAACTTTTGAATTAATAAATTAATTTTGTTTGAAAATTATTTTGCAGTTTTAATATTCCTTATGTTATTTATTTATACCTGAATTTGCGTTGAAATTATTAAAATCCAATATTTCTTGACTCGTCAAGAATTTAATTTTTGAAAAACTATAAACTTTTGACTACTATGTAACAACTCTACAATTTCTATGGAATTCTACATTACATAAAGGAGTAAAATTAAGTCCTAAATTAAAATTCCAAAATTTATTGGATGAAAATCTAACTATCGCATCCTTTAAAACTTAAAGTTTATTTAGTATGCGTAGTTGCGTGATTTTGATAAGTTTCGACACAGATCGGCTTATTACGGGGCATCAGAAATATCTTTAAAAGCTTTAAGGTACCACCGCTGCCCTCATAATCCGCTGTACAACTTGTTTTGGTTGGAACGGTGCGGACTGCTGCACTTGGAAGCAAGTCGACCACCTCAGTCCTCAAGAGTAGCTATGCAACGTACGACCTCAGAAAGGACATCAGTCCTGTTAGAGGTAATATGTGGATACTTCTGTCATATGGCCTGGGTTTTCGTTTACTACTTCACACATAAAATATAAATATTTTATTTCTTTATATGTATTTACATACACTTAATGGATCAAAACTACAATACAAAATTAGTTCATTGGATTTAAGCGCTCTGCTGGCTAAGGTGGACCGGGAAAAACCAGGGAAAAACAACTCGACACAATTTTAAATCTATCATTGATAACATACACATTACACAGTAGGTATAGCTTCGGAAAGATATTGAACACATGATGAGAAACGGCTTACCGATATAATATATAAAGACTATTTAAACAAGTTCTGTTTATTTTCTTTTTTTATTTGAGAATAGTAGCAAACGAGCATGCAAACGACCTGATGTTAAATAGTCGCAGCCCATAGACATCCATATACACAACCGAAGTCCTATCTAAGCTCGAACATAGATACGTTGTTACTCCTGAGGACTAAGATGGTCGCCTCGCTTCAAAGTGGCAACCGCACCTCCAACCAAAACAAGTAATGCTTTACGGCGTATTATGAGGGCGGTGGTGGTACCTCCCCGGTCGAACTATACCTCTCATACCTTTAAAAATTCAAATTAACGAATTTCTGAAATTGAATAACTAAACTATTACGCAAGTTTAAATTAATTAATTTGATGTACTAACATTAGTGTTTTGTTCGGTGTGGTCATCGTGATATGGAACAAAAACAAAAACGAACCAGACGTATGTAGAGTATATAGATTAATCTACCACTAGCCTCTGTCAACAGTTTCCCGCGCCATTGCAGTTTAACTGTGACGTATGAAAAAGCGTTTAAGTACTGTCAGTTTGACACAAAATACTGTTAAATTAATGATACTACTCTATTCTTCTATTTTTCAATGAACTAAAAGATCTTCAAAAGTAAAAATGTGTGACGTCACAACACTATGCAAAGGAGATTCCTCGAAATATGTCAAGAACTTTTTAAAAAAAGTAGCAAACGAGCGTGCACCCATCTTGATGTTAAGTCGCTGCATTCCATGGAAATCCTTCCACAAACAGAACTGAAGTATCGGAGGTAGTGTGCGTTGCTATTTTTTGGACTGAAATAGTCGCCTCATTTGTTCGTGCAACCAGTAACCGTACCTCGAACTGAAACGCAAAAGTTGCGTTATGGCAGATTTTGAGGACTGCTATGGTACCTCCTCGTCTACTTTATATTAAATAAAATGTTATTTGAAAAACCCTATATAAGTGAACGTTATGAGCAATCGGCATGTTTTGTGTCTAGCTAAGAACCAAGTCCATCAGGCATAGATATTCTGTTCCGTCGACATAACGGGTTTGATGTAGAATGTGCATTTCGCAAAATAAACACGTGATGCAAAAGAATAGGTACTTCTCAGAACAAATGCTTCACAAAATGAGCCTTTCTCAGAATGAGCACGTTACCAAATAAGCACTTTCAGAATGAGCATTTCTAAAATTGAGCACAACGTAAAATGTGCATTACTTAAAATGAGTACAATGTATAATGATTCAGGACAATTCACAACGAATTCGCAGGATGATAACTTCCCAATAAGAGCAATATTTAAAGGTTCATTTTGCTATATGCACATTTCGTAAAGGGCTCATTTTGAAAATTGCAACATATTGCGCAGTGTGCAGTTCGAAAAGTGTTCATCTTGTGAAATGCTCATTCTGAAAAGCGTTGTGTTGTTCACCTATTTAGATTGTATGGATTTAGATATTAACACAGTCATCAATTCAAAGTATTTTAGGTTTGAAATGGAATAAAACAAATGTAATTGAAGTACTCATATTTTGTTGTTTTTTAAGTCAGCTGCTTATTGTAAAATAAATATTGGGAGATTCGAACTATAGTACTAACAAAAATGCGTTTTCTTTTACTCTTATTCGACTAGATTATTGATCATAGTGACTAAGTTAAAGAAAATCGTGAAAAACTTTGTAGTACATACAGGTTAAATGCAAAGATAGTTATCTAGTTTTTATGTCCTGATAAGTAGGGCTACGCCAAATGTGACGTTAGTGATAATTGGAGATAAATATAGCTAATATTTTTATCTCTGATAATACATAATATATGATATTAAAGTTTATATCTATATAACGTGAAGTCTCAGTAAATTATATTATATATAATATTTTGTTTGTGTATGTGTTCTGTATCGATATATATATGTATCGATACGGAATATACGGATACGGATATATATATACATATTGTTCTTATTCTGCGCTACGGACTTGAGAAAAATACAAGATGGCGACTGATAATATCAGCTTTAGAAGAATGTTAAAACTTCTTTATTAATAGATGCTTGGATTTGTAATTCTGGTGTAATTTATCTTGCCATTTCGATTTTTTAAACGTTTCATTTATATTAGTACACGGTTTAAACTTATTTAATTATCATATACAATTCAAGATATATAGATTCTGCGTAGGAAAAGCATTCACACTGACCAATTTCAAATGTAAGACCAGGAAATTCGCCTTACTTAAAACAGAGATTAGCTTGTGATTCTTCATCTTGAGAAATTCTTAGACTCATAAAAATAAATTATAATAAATACTGAACACTATCACTTTGCTCCAAATATAAAATAGTAAATAATCTATATATCTATATTACTGTCACCTATTTTATTCAATATGTATAATAGAACATTTGAAAATATACCTAATATATATATTTTTTTTAATTTAATATTTTACAAATTAAAAATGCCATCCAGAACTCCTGCTTGTGGCATAGTGCCCAGAACACTGG
>DWON01001193.1:0-25810 GCA_018251015.1 Phocides pigmalion okeechobee
TTCAAAATCAGTTCTTGTATAATTGCTCTGTAATTTTAAAACTGATAAATAGGTGTTAAACACTGTTAGAAAGATATATTTATTCGGCTTTTAATGGTTGATTCGGATATGTGACCGACAAAATTTGAATTTTTACAATAAAAAGGATCAATATTTTTGATTTATGGCCCTTTTCTTTTAAAGTAGCGATATGTCAATTAAACTTCATGAGACCAATTAAACTTTTGAAATTTTCGTTGAAATAAAATCAGTTCGCTGTCAAAAATCTATTATAAAACGAAGTCCTTCGTCTGTTCGCGATAAACTCAATAAGTACAGGACGGATTTTCTTACGGTTTTCAACAACAGGTAGAGTAATTCCTGAGGAAGCTTTTAGTGCGTAATAAGTAAAGTTTTTTTTTGTAATTGAGCGAGAAATTAAATAATGACTGGTTGCATGTATGCGTAGGTTGTTTCATGTTGTGAAAATATATAAAATAAACGCAGACGAAGTCGCGGGTACAGCTAGTAATTAATAAATAGATTAACTTATTATTGGATTAACAAATAGAAAAAGTTTAACAATTACCGATTCGTTATGAAAAGTTTCTGTCACTTGATATTTGCAACTGCGTCATGCTGAGAAATATATTGTTAACTTTCCTTGCTGTGTACAACACTGGTGTGTAATGCTTGCGGCTACACACCAGTGTTGTACGTACAAATCTGTATGGATTACAGGCGAACACAAGTGCTGTGTTTACGTTATCACCACAAGACTGAAGGCGGACATTATGTCTGTGTATTTGTAGATGCTACCCGGATACTAAAATACAATATTTCAGTAAATTGTCGGCGCACCTACAGTCTAAAAACAACTGCAGTTTAGTGCCGCTTCTCGCAAAGTTCTCTGCAGGAAAAGTACGTAACACATTCTAAGGATCCTTTTCTCTAAAAGATGAGATCGGGTGAGATTCAGCTCGATATTTTCTTCCAAAATGTCTGACATAGTCAATAGACGCTCTGTAATATATGTTATCTATATATCAGTGTGTTATCTGTGGAGAAGATGGCCGCTGTGCGACCGCCACGTGTGCGTCGAGACCGTCCGACGCTCGCGACATACGACGCCACGGGCCAGAGCGTTCTGGAAATATATATGTACAAATATTATTCATGCCTGGACTCATTTACAAATCATCACATATACGACGCAATCTGTGGAGGTGTTAACACTTTCTCCGCGGCGTAACACAAGTGATGTGTTTGCGTTGGCGCTACGATACTGGGGCGCACATTACATCTTTATATTCGTAGATGATACACAGATGCTAAAAAAAGGCAATATTTCAGTGAATTGTCGACGCATATGTCTATAGAATACAGCTCCAGCTTAGTGCGCCTCCCGCAATGCTGACTCGATCTAATATGAATATAACGAATATGGGCGCCGCAGTCAGTGTTTATAATCTACAGACATTTTTTGTATACTAACCTCCACCCTCACTCTTCTGAGTAATTAGTTGTCGATACTCCGTAGAGAGCCTGCGTCTCCCGTGCTCGTACTTCGCTTCCTTAGCGAGCAAGGCTTCACGCTGCATCTGGGTCCGTAGCTCTGTAGGTACGTCTGGGATGAACAGCTGCATTAAACCCGTCAAGCCGAAGACCACGTGCTGAAACGTTTAATGTTATAACGCCATCTAGTATTAAGTGGCAGAACTTTGAAGTACATCTATTCGACGTTAGATGGCGTTCTCAGGCAACAAATACGAAGTCGATGACGATATATTGATACGATACGATGACGATACAAAATACTCTAGTCGTCACTTTTGTAAGCTGTAAATACGAGTTAATAACAAAGCTATTGTGAATATTGAATATAAATTTAATGGCTAATGAATAAATCGCTTCTTTGCTTCAATAACGTGTTATCTCAAAAAACAAAATTTACAGTAGAGCATTTTTTTACTTACAAAAAATTATTTTACTTAATTGTGTTTTTTTTTAACGTTTATTGTAGATTGCGTACAAAAATTTAACACCTTAGCTATCTCAAATCAAACACGGAGATTTCAATTATCAAATAAAATAAAAAAAACTTGAGGTTTCAAACTTGTCACGTTATTGAAGCAAAGAAACGATATGTGTAGAATATAGTGGTTTTTAATAATTCTCAACACTTTGACTACATGAAGTCAACGTTGCGGGCGGCAAACTAAACAGGAGCTGCTTTCTGTAAACTGAAGATGCGCCGACAATTCACAGAAATGTTGTATTTTTAGCATCCGTATAACATTTACGAATACATACACTTTGATTCCGCTTGCAGTCTTGTAGCGCTAGTGTAAGCACGCACGCACACACACACACACACAAACACACAAATACACACACACACACACACACACACAGTACACAGCAATGTTGTACGCAGCGAGCGAAGTGTTAAGGAAGCTACTTGATGTAAAGTCGCTGCAGCTTTCACCATACAGTGTAGCTACTTCTGAACACTGAGACGATCGCCAGTTGTAAGTTTCGCAACCGTACCTCTTCAACCGCAGCACAAGATGCTTACGACAGATTATAAAGTCTGAGGACGGTGGTACCATTTCTGCTAGATCTATAGTCCCATGGTACCTCCCCGGTAGAACTATGTAACTGTAAAGTATACTCACTTCGAAAACCACAACAAATGCCAGTCTTGCAGCGAACACGTGCCAGTAGTGGGGGGACAAGCCGTAGGGGTCCGAATGGTCTGGGGGATTGCGGTACCCCCTGTACGCACACGTCGGGGGGTCAATTTCATTCTCATCCGCCCCCCAATCTTCTCTATAATCTGATGTATTGAACACTGAAAGGAAAAATAAATATATACACGGTTCTGCTGGTGATAACAGGTGGTCTGTGCACAAGTAGCGCAGTGGAAAAGGAACCTATACGGACAGAGCCTCGTTACAGGCTACTATATAGTGTAATAATAGGTACATGTATTAACGATTTATATTATATTGGACATGAGCAATAACTAAAAATAATTATATACCGAGAATTAAATAAAAAATAATTGGAGGTGACCATCTTAGTCCTCAAGAGTAGGAACGCATCCGCGTCCATCCTTAAATAGAATTTCTGTTCTGTTTGAGATTGGACGTGGTTGTCCTTGGACTGCAGTGACCACTTAACATCCGGTGGCCTGAATGCCCGTTTCTTACTCTTTCACAATAAATAAAAAAAAACTTTCCGAGAACATAATAATACTAAAACGTATTTAAATACGAATACAAACTTGAACAATAAACGGCCCTTCATTAAGTCCCTTGTTAAGACAGAAATTACGTTTAACACAAACATTTAGTAACGTTAATAAATTTCGTGTGAAAAAGATAAATCAAAAGGCCCCATTTCTTCGTTCAAAGTTTTATGAGCATACATTACTACTCGAATGTTGTACGAGAGAAATTCCTGGACGTCCCGCTATGTAAGGTGCAAAAGGCGAGGTGAAAAACGCGACGTGAGCGGCGAACTCTCAAGGAAAACCCATCCAATTGGTTGCCGAATCTATACGTTAAACGAGGACTTTTTATGAAAAGCAATAAAGATGTTAGAGCTACTTTGTGTTTGGGAATTTATACCACTTGGTGGAATAAAACTTATATTATTCGGGGGATCGCAAAAAAGTTTTCACTTAGGCCTGTCGATGCGAAATCTTTATTGGATTGTGGGATTATTTCTTTTGATACCGTAGTTAGAGGTTCCGCGATCAGTGAGTGAGAAAATATTAGAAGATAATTACAAAATGTTTACCCCACCGTTTACTGCCATTGAATTTGAGTTGATTCATGGGCGGTCGATTGTTCGTGTTAAAATTTCGAAACTGTGGAGAATTTATCGTGAAATCACTCGTAAGATTGGAAGACGTCAATTATTCTTATACTACAGTTGTTTGAGAATTTACTGTTTATTTTTAAGGAATAAATGTTTTTATATTATTCAGTTTCAATATACAAATAAAATCTGTGAAGTTTATATAAATTAGTATAAAATATGTAAATTCAATAGCCATAAAACACCTTTCGAAGAAATTTTGTACCGCATGAGTAGTGAAGTTTTATTAAGTTTTTATTTTATAAAGAAAAGGCTTGTCAATACGCTGAAATACATCTCTAGGGTCTCGTCATCATTTATATTTTTATATGAACTTTATATGTATATAATAATTATATAAGTCTCAATGTGCAAGATACAATAAAATCTGGAACATTTAACAGCACATCCCAAAGGCAGTACAAAATGAGGAGTAAAGGTCTCGTACAAGTAGAAGGTATGGCATACGTGCGCGGAATAAGGGTTGAACCGATCCCATAGGTTGTCGTTTTCGCGTGTTTAGTGATTTGCGGTCACTTCTTTGACATATCCTTATAAGAGTTTGGTCGGACGTTTCCCTGGTATTATCCTTATGTGCGTAATTCGTTACTACTCTGGGTGTTCCTTTGGGAGCCGACCCGTCCGATCACAACCAATGTGGGATTGTTTAATTATTTTGCTAGGCCCGACCGTGATCGGAATTAATGACTATAAGTAAGGATATTTATAGGCTTAGCGTTAAACGGATTACGCCCTTATGTATTGATCTTTGAATCTAATTTATTTTGTAAAACGAATGTATTATGACTTGTGACACCAATTCTTAACTTTTTTCTTTGACTTTACATATGATTAAGAAAATTATAACTATGTACTCATTTTTATAACAGTTATGTAAATAACGCTTTCTAAACTCATATTCTCACACTAGGCACTTCACTTCACTTCACACTAGGATTCTTTAGCGTGTCTAACTGGTATGGTGACTACGTTGCACACGGGTCGTAATTAGTAACATGATGAAAATAATTAATTTATTTCCTGAAAAAAATAAAACAACACGCAATTGTATTATGATTCGCTTCGCAACCATATTATTTTGATTCGAGTACAGGAATGTTCCAAATAGTGATATCTACTCGAGTCTAATAAGCTGCATGTATACCTTGACGCAATGCACGCAAATCACACGATACTCACCGTATATATCGATTACGTACTCATATGGCGTATCATACCTCATTACCTATTACACCTTATTATAGACCTTCATCATAGCTTAACCTCATTAAGTTTGCGTTGATTGCGTATCGATTAGTTTAAATAATTAATACTGTATTACTTGATTAATTGGATATGATCTTTAAGAAATTAAATAAGTAATTTTGAAAGATCTTCCGGCAAGTATGGGACATTAAAATTGATCAACAATAAAGTATGCAGTAAAATATTTTTCCTTATTGTTCTTATTAAATTCATACAAAATATCTAATCAAATAAAAAAATAGAAGAGATCGATAGCGGAATAGCGGTTTAGCGGCAAAATACAGTGTTATGACATTTGCCGTCACGTCATATGTGTTAGTCTTACCCCCAATGCGTCTATAAATATTTCGCTTAGAAAACTGCTTTCCAACTTTTTTTCTGGTGTAATTCGCATCTGTAATCATCATGACCCCTGTTAGGGATGTTGGAGATGTTTGTGGTTATGCTATTTGACACTATTTTTCTGTTTGATTGTTCACAAATGCGTTGTTAATCATGAGGACCAATATGGCCGCCTTGCTTGTAAGTTTACTGGCAACCGAAAGACAAGGGTTGCTTCGAGGCAGATTATGATACCTCACCTATGAAACTACTGCTCTTGCACGTTATTATAACTATTATTATATAGATTTAGGGAAAAGTAGGTTACGAAGGCATACTCTCTTTTTAACCTTAAATTTAATAAAGAGGTTTAATTTACCGCAGTCAAATCTTGTGTAAAGTGTGGGTGTTAAAAATATGTACACCCTTAATTACCTTTCATTAATTTATTCAACTGTCGTAGAATCTCTAGTTTCGACGATAGACTCTACGATCGCCATACCGTTGCGTCTTTTGACAGCAATATAAAACCCTGTTTTTTTCTGGTTTGAAGGTGAAACTTTCGTAGGCGACTATCACCTATTATTATTATGTGGACTATGTGCTCGATTGCTACTTTTATGCTATAAAATACGTATGTATATCATTTAATATAATATCAATTTACTACCCAAAAAAGGTCTAAACATAGTTACAATTTTACTACACAAAATTAGTATATTATATCCCAAAACTATTAACCATGATTGAATATCGTGTAAAAATATGAAAAAACTAGTCAACTTATGATTAAGGGTCGTTTTCTTATCGTGGCATCTATGGCGCGGTTGTAATATGAGCTTGCCTTATTAATATTAAAAGTTGCCAGAAATAAACAGGCTTCATATTTTAATATTGTTATAACCTTAACGCAAATTGCGCTCATTAAAATCAAAATTACATTAAACGTAAGAATTTTGGTATACAAACAAAAATCGCTTTGTTACTAGGGAATTGTAACGAAAAAACCTGCATACCCTTTGAACGTAATAATTCCCATGTATTCAGTCTACTAGTAAAAATATATTGTCTTTTTACATGACAAATGCACAATATAAATATACTTTTCAATGGCTTAATAACTGTTATTATTTAGAAATACAAATAGATTATATTGTTATGTTGCCTAAGTATATATTTTGGATTTTAGGAATAATTAAAAACAAAAATATATAAGGTATATTCGGATATTATAAGGCATATTCAGATTTCTCCGTACACAATTTGTAATTTTATCCCACTACTTTTCCTTTGAAACTCCGAAATATTTATAGAACATAATAACATTGATTCTATTTATAACGGAACGATCATCTTAGTCTTGAGAAGTAGGAACGCATCAAAGTATCACGGTTTGAGGTTGGTTATGGATATCCATGTGCTATAGTGTTCAGTTAACATCCATCATCTATCGGCATGCACACTCGTTTGCTACTCTTCTTACATAAATACAGAGAGAAATTAACATTGATTAATGTAATACGCTTATGCTCATCTATGACAATTTCTCTAATCAAATATAAGCAAGCGCCATTTTGCATTGAAAAATTATATTTAAAATTCGCTATGTATGTAATAGTTTCTTGTTCAAAGATAAATACTATTCTATCGCATTCATCAAATATGAAACTGTAAGTAAGCATTGCCTATAACAATTACGTCTTTGTTAACGTTCAAAGGCAAATTTAAATATGATTTTAGTATATATATGTGGGATTGTATGGATGTGTATTCATTGGATCAAATAGTTAAATCTAATTTTCAATTTGCTTAAACACTTAGCTACATCGAAAACCGGATTTCGCTTGCGGCTCCATAAATTACATTACACCCTAATGCAAAACTTAAGCTCTACCGTTCCGGTGATTAGCTCCGAGTAATCACCAGTCAGTGTTCTAATTGCAATTCTATCACCTCCAGGCAGAGATGTAAGTGGAAGCAACCTCACAAGTGTTGAGTGGGGGAATTAGTTACTTCATACGATATTCAAGGAACATAATTACCAACGCTTGTTTGCGTCAATCACAACGCTCGCATCGTTCGGTGAAACTAATGGCGCCGGTGTCAGAGCTCTGCCTCGTATTTATTCCCTTCTTTGATCTTAGTATTATTCAACGTTTACCTCTCTGTTTCTATACTTTTAGTATGAGCCCTAATGTACTGTTTTAACCTTTTTTTGCGCATGAAACATTTATTGCCGTGCATTGAGTAATGTCAACTTATGCCGAGAGTGCAAACATAAATATGCTTGGTTCGACTAGAGTCAAAACATTACAACTGCACTGTAAAAATCTATAAGTGTTCAACAATGTTTATTGTTTCTATATTTGTATCTCGCTAACACAAAATACAAATATGAAGTTGTTATAACAAGAAAATAACCGCTCTGTTATCAACGAAAGTAAGCTTCATATTGAATTATTGGCTTTCTATTATTATAAATTCAATTAATATCAATTTCGATATATGACATACGCTGGAATGTTCCCGGATGATTTTTTTTTTCATAAAATATAACGCCATTGTGGTCAGAAAAAGAGGAAAATCATAATCAAATATTTCAGAACTTATGTTTCTTACTATAATGACATGATAAATGGGATTTGTAATAGACTACATTCTCGGCTTCTATTTTCGAATTTTTACAGGCATTCTAACAGCAAACAGTTCTCATAAGCCCACACCAATGTCTTTTAAATTGATAGACTATTTGTTTATAGACCGCTTGGCCTTGGCTTGAAAACTTTTCCGAAATCCGTTCCTGATATTATTCAAACGTACAAACAGATGAATAGATACATATTCTAACAACAATTGTTTTGAGTTCTATTGCTTTAATAAAGGTCCCAGAATTTTCTTTTCCTCATATATCTCCTATGTATAAATAGCAATCAATTACATTTTTTATTAGAATTGAAGATAAGCTTAAAGATCTTTATTTCTCATAAAAGACGATTATCACTTACAGGAGAACTATGACTTATAATTACGTACAACAAAATTAATAATCCCGGTGCGGGTAGATATATAAAAATAATGGAGAAATTGCGCTGGTCATATATAGATATATCATGTTTCTTTCCAGTTGAAATCTCTTATCCATTTATTTATTTATTAATATGTATACAAATAAAAACGAAAGATACAAACGTAGTTGGGTTAGATACCGAAAATACTTGAGCTTTTAGGCTGAGTACCTAAGTCTGAAGTAACAAAGAAAGTTTATACCGTAGCTAATATCCATTTCCTGACGTATTACGTTGAAACTGTATCTTACACTTATTACCCTACTCTAAATTTACTCCACATTCAAATTAGGTAAAATATACCCTCATTGATGTTGTTATTTTAACGCGACAATTTACGAGTAAAACTTCTATGTTAAGATGTAGTATCAAATATGCGCTACCATTAACTTACAATGGGTCTTACAAACAGGTATTATTATTAATACTATTATATAATAGAAAGTCTGTACAAAGTATATTATTAGCTTTATTGTAATTTTAAGACCCTTTTTTCTGCACACGTTACATACGTAGAGTATGACGTATAACTGAATAATTTTGTAATTATACACTGAAAGACATATATATATAAATATTTCAGTTTATAAAACTATATAGAAAATGCTAGAGCAAGTTGGATTTAAACAATTATTCGAGAATACTAATTTTTATAATTCTACATACATTGATGAAAAAAAAATTAAATATTTCTACATTTAATCCAATATCTTTTTGACACTATAACAAATGTCTAGTATTAGTATTTTTGTCAGTTGTTTATTACATGCCTGAGTAAACAAACAATGAAATAAGATGGAAGATAACCATCTTTATATCAGCTTTATTTTATTTTTTTAAATACATAGTATAATTTAACAGACATGAGCATCTTGAATACGTGATCTGGGAATGTAGATCGTATAACTGGTCCGTATTCTGAACTAGATAATTCATAGTAACACAGTAATAACTGACCTCCCCTGCTTAATACGGCGCACGCATACCGTCAACATAATATCGTACATTACGAACCAGCATAATACAATTACCGATTTATAGCACAGCAACTATAACTTAACGAACAGCGTAACAATACAGGGCTTTGCCGCCATCCGCCTCACGACACAACTGCCACACGTACGAATATACCATTGTACGTAACCCAGTTAGGTAATTTCGGTACATGCCTCTAATCCAATTAGCTATTAAGATTCGTGGTCCGAATATTAATTTGATCGTGAATCGCCCGCTCCATAAGGAAGCGTACCTACGCTACGTCCGAACTTGTGACCTTATGTACAATAGAACTAACATAGCCGAGCACGTGGTCACGTGCCAGATCCGATTGTGTTTCTAACAACCGTATTTACAAAGATTCTGTGGAAATTCTTTTTATTTTTCTCCAGGTTCCGAAACCATGATTCGATTCACGCGCGGCTCTTGTTCGGTGCAAAAGCTTGCCAAAACCGCTGTGTGCTAAATTCGTAATTGTCCAAACCTAATAATGCATACCTCATTTTCAATCAACGCTGCAAATTTAGACGAGTTCCAATTAGTTACTATTATTGTGTACGCGACTATCGAATCACGTTTACCTAGTTTGCAACTGGGGCATGCATTATAACATTATAACAAAAAGTTTATTTTGAACGGTTTTTGAATTTTTACTCCTTTAACCTCGAGTAAGATGTTGAAAGTAAAAATATAACGTTACGTAACGAGCCTTTTTGCTCATGTGGTAACAGGAGCGACAGGCTTAACGACTTCTACATTTCTAGATATAGAAACTAAAAAAATAATTCGACTAGTAAAAGTGTAAAGTACTCTTGAGGAGATTGTGAACAACTCTCAAGAGTATAAACATGATTTGAACGTAAACAAGACCCAAGTACTCACTTCTACATTTTTAGATGAAACAATAGGCAAACACTAACACGTACAACAAAGTCTGTCTCAAAACTCACTAATTGATCCCTAAATGTAACGAACCATTGTAATTTCTCGTGTGCCGGGACGCTCAGAATTACAGTAAACCCAATTATGGTTAAGACGGAAGTTTTATTGCCAGTATAAATTAGATATATTCCAAGTAAGATAAAGTTTTGGGGAGTCGTTTTATGTATATAGATAAATAATTAAGAAAAAAAACAGACATATGACATTCATTGAAAAATATTTTTACGTGACTAATTTGTAAGTTTACTTATGGGTTTTAAATGTTTGGATTACATTAATTGTATTATTAAGTAAAATAGTACGTCATATGTATTCATTATTATCAACCCATTGTAAGGTTGATAATTATGAATAGATATGACATACTAGGGTTACTCAGGGTTGGGGTGTTACGTAGGGTTGAAACTTGGCGGACAGACCGAGAAGGTGCCATCACTACACATACTTCTAGCTTGAAGCATACCCTATTTTTCAGCGGAGAAAAGTTTAATTGTATATTGTAAAGAGTGGGAAAACTATAGTTCGACCGGGGAGGTACCACCGCCCACTTCATAATCCGCCGCAAAGCATTACTTGTGTTTCGCTTAGAGAGGTACGATTGCCGGCTACACTTTGAAGCGAGGCGAACATCTTAGTCCTCAGAAGTAGCAACGAATCTGCACACGAGCTCAGATAAGATTTCAGTCGTGTTTTTGGTTGTACGTGAATGTCTATGGGCTGCGACTACTTAACATCAGGTGGTTTGCATGCCTATTTGCGCTTCTTCTCACATAAAAAAATATGTAAGTAGTATGAAAAGTACTACATATGTGACAACCATCTTAGTATCAAGATAGAGCATTAATATAACTGATAATCGATAGATGTAAATGCTACAAATGTCTAATGCATTTCTGTTCCACAACTGTTCCAGAGTCAAAGCGGGCCTTCGCGAAAGAACAGCTTTGATAAATAATTGTGCTTAAGAAATACTTAACTTTAATATATATTATGAACTTTGGTGCAGTCAATACTGTTCGTAATATTTCATACTAAGATCTGGTCGAAATTACTGAATAAATATGTAATGTAGAGTACGCAACGGGCGCAGTAAGCTCCAACCTCTTCTATTTATTATGTAGGCAAAAGCCGACCTGTATTGTCCCTAGACAACTGATTATAAACATAAAATATGCAAGCATTCTCGCCTACATACGCTTACAATAGAAACAAAATGAAACATATTGTCTGAAATACTTGGATCTAATTTTAATATAACTAATGTAACAAACGAGTATAGAGCTCACCTAAGGTGGCCACCTGTGGACCTCACATCAGAACTAAATTAAATTTGAACCCTATCTAAAGTCAGCTATAGAAATGTCGTCAGCCTTGACAACTAAGTCAAAACATCTAGCGTTAGTGTCTATTTCTTGATGTCAAATAAAAAAAAAAAATAAAGAAGATTTTTTACAGAATTCTTTTGGAACATATATACATAAACTTACACCGAGGGGTATCGATGATGTATCGCGACTATGTGAATAGTTTTATTTATATTACAGCAAACGAGCGTGCAGACCATCTGACGTTAAATGGTCTCTGCAGCTCATTACATCCACGTTCAATATCAATAAAAACTAAAGTCCTATCTAATGTCGTACACAAATGTGTTACTACTTTTGAGGGCTGAGCTAGTCGGCTCACTTATAAGTTTATACCAGCAACCGCACCTCTCCAATTGAAACAAAAGAAATGCTTTACAACAGATTGTGTAGACGGTGACGACATCCCGATGGAACTCAATTTTTATCACCTTCGTTAATTGAGTATTAAGTACATACTTTGTAATACGACCTATTTGATTCGATTTTTTTATGCATATTGAACACTAAGAAAGTTCAGTATATTATTTTCATATGTTTAATTTAAAGTATGCTTTTATAGTTAAAATTTTGTTAACCGCTTGCTATATTTGTAATAAAAAGTGTCCGTGAAGTAATATTTTTAAATAAGTCTCCGTTTATTTATTTTTAATTACAGAAGCCTAGCAAAAAACTTAGTGACATATTTTTCTATTGTTTCAGATGAGGGAAAAATTCATAAAATCGTGCAGTGGACGCGGAATGGCGACAGCCAGTCCGCTTTACTCGACATTTTTGATGTCACTCCCGGAGAACCCATTCAGGTATGCGCTGAAAGCATTTAAAATGTCCGCTATGTTTATAAAAATCATGTAAATGTAAAGTCGTGTCGTCATTTGTACCAAGGAAAAAATATGTTATTTACTTTTGTTTACTTTGCTTTTACGTAACTATTTATGACAAAACCTGATTACGAGTACTTTGATTAAAGGTGTTATGTACATCAATGACCAAATGGTCACTATAGCAGTTTTTTGTAGAGGGTTAAAACTTTTTTCTGGATCTTATAACTCGCATCTATCTGCACTACTACTAATGACTATGTTTAAAAGGTTTGATGACTATGGGCCATAAGGACAACTTGACATCGAGTAGCCTGCACGTTTGTTTGCTACACCTCTAACATAAAATTTGCAAAGCTTGTGCGTGACTACACTTTCAACAAAATAATTATATACTTTGTAAACTCAAACAGGCAATGGCTTTATCCCGAGTCCACGGTTCGCTGTACGCAGCGTCGGACCGGCGAGTTCTACAACTCCGCTTGGCGCTGTGCGCCCGGCGCTATGACGCGTGTGTGCGCTGCGCAAGAGACCCGTATTGCGGGTGGGACCGAGATGCGGGCGTCTGCAGAGAATATACACCTGGGTAAATATAAACTTAGTGTAGTACTCAGTGATAGGCTAAAAGTAAAATTCCAGGGCTCAAATATTTGGCTTTGACTTTTTTAGCGAATTAATAGTTATTTTAATAATAAACATAAATATCAGAAAGCAACTTGTCTGAGAGTTCTTCGCAATATTATCAAAAGTGTGTAAGGTCTATGAATGTTCACTTGCCTTATACCCTATTTATACTTGACTTCTCATTCAGAGATACAAACTGTTTCCGCAAAGGGAAAGCATTATGTCGATGATGATAAACCTCAAAACTTGTGGTTTATTCGCAATCAATTCGGTTAATAAATTGGGTTTATATGCCCCGCTCTCCATCGCCAAAGAATTGATGCTTGAAATAAGGTAATTTTAATAATTGTATGAAAGAATAAATCTGAATTTGTAATTGAAATTGTATTTCATAATTGAATATCATGAGAGCGCGTTACCAGGGACATAACTCTACGAAACATGAAATCGGCTACAAACGACAGTTGCTACGACGGCTGCTACGAAGCATACTATGCGTGCGTAACCATCGTAGAACCGCATTTGCGTCCGTAGCTAACACACTACACTATTTGAACTACGAGGACAGACACTACTCGTAACGTGCTACGTCGCATTATGAATTATACAGAAATATACTAGATAGCAATGTGAAATGTAGTTTCTATACAACTTCAACGGGCTAATAAATTATAGCAACAAGAAATAATACAATATTAAGACCACCCATTAAATTAGATAAAATAAGTATGGTATACGTCCATCATTAAAATTCTGAATAAAGATTTTTCAACAATTTTCCAACCCGTAAATTTCATAATAGGCTGTGACAGGCGGACGGACAGATATAAGGGTTACGTTTTAAACATGTATGGAGTTCTAAAAAAAACTTACTATTAAATGTATTCCATTTATTTAAACAAAAAATATGAGAACCTTAGATTTTAGGAAGAAGTACAATTATTATAGTTTAGTTTTTATTTATACTTTAAATGAAAAAAAATTATAAAGTATAAATCAGTATAAGTATAAAAATATATATATTGGTTAATTTAATTATTTTGTAGTTATTTTCATCATTCTGAAACCGTTTAGCAATCGCAATAAGTTAGCAATGGCAATGAATGTTAATTGATGATATTTGATGGAAACTGATAATTGGCAACTAACATTTATTCCTATGATTGGGCTACAGCTTGTCTTTCTCCACTATTAAAGGTTAACTGGATAAGACCCCACTTTACTGAGTGTGTATTTGTCAATTATGATGTTGATGAGTCATTGAAATTCACATTCATCAGTATTTGTCAGAAACTTGTTGTAAAATAAAATACAATCCACTTTCAATTTATCATTCCTTTTATTAATAGAATTGGATGACAGAGTTAATCTATTATCAGGGTTAATCTGTGCGAAGAGTTAATGATTTGCAATATATCTAAATATACATAACATAACTTTATACTAAATGTTGGAATTATTCCAATGTGATCATACAAAATATTTATATTAAAAAACTTCCATCAAATAATATTTATGTCTATTTTATATAAACTTCTTTAATATGGAATATATATCATGTAACATGTAAATGTCTTTATTTTTTCTCGTGAAGTATCTTACAGATTTATTTCAAACTTATCGATAAAATTTAGGTAAGGAAGGCGATAAGATTTTTTTTCATCGTTGTAAATATACATATTAAGAAAGAAGTGATTCGGTTAACGATTTTGGTGAACGAATTTATCACAAAAAACATATAGTACCTGTTTTAAAAAATCACACTGCAATACTCCAATTTTTGTACTTTCTCACCAGATTAATCCAAGACGTGGCAAACGAAACAGCGGATATCTGCGACTCATCCATAGCACGAAAGAGCGTATCAGCAACGTGGGGCCAGAGCCTGCACCTGGGCTCATTCGTTAAAATGCCCGAAGTGTTGCAGCCCCGGGCCGTGACGTGGTACCACTACTCGAGAGAGAAAGGACGCCATCCGATTACTTTCAAGTGAGTGTTTTTTAATTAAAACTTCTTTATACTCTACAATTTTTCTTTGTACATACAGGAAATTCTGCAATGTTTTAACGCTGTCTACAGTCTATTAATTACAGTTATAAAAATTAGCATCCAAAAATATGATCTGAATGTTTACAATATGTAATTGATTTTTAATTAGAAATTCTGCTAATAATGAACTTGTATACCAAATATATAATTCCGAAGTAAGTAAGTAAGTACAATCATTAAGTATAGTATTATGAAGGATAATTCTAGGCGTTCGTTTATCACATGATGTTGGTTCATCATAATTCTTAGTTTTAACTTAAATAATAATTGTTACACAATGCGATATACATGTATAAGTACATTAAAAAAATCTTTCGTAAAGCAACCCTCATATATTGCACTATCGAGTACAGGTCTCACCTCATAACTGGGGAAGGCATAGAGTATATTCCAACACGCTGTTTCAATGTACATATATAGGTATGATTTAGTAGTCAACAAGTCTCTCTAATGTTTTAAAACTGCCAGTTCCAATGAAACAACTATATAATAATTACAATTGGGACCTATAGTTTTACATCTGCTCCAAAATAGATTTACCTACATAGCCAGGTTACTACAAATACCGACTGCGCTCGACCTTGCATAAATTGTCAATCATTCACAAACTCAAAAATATCCGCACTTCAAATGCTTATAATTATATACAAAATCATTCATAAAGTAAATACTAATGTTTTATAAAGTCATATCAATAGTTTAGCATACAAATGGAAAGTAAACGAATCATTTATTACTTTAATTTTATTACGCCAGTCTAGCCAGGAAGCGTTTTGACAGCTGAAATAAGTTAAAAAACTTCAAAAATGTTAATAGTACTCGTACTAAACGACTTTGTTTTGTCAAGACTGCGCATTAATTAGCAGCGAGTTCGAATATTCGCTAGCTCGACAAAACAAAAAATGGAAGCTATATTAATGAGCTGCTAAAGTAGTTTTGAAAACTGTTTCATCAAAAGTTCCAGAGCAATGAATTGTCTCTTGAAAGCGGAAACAAATCAGTAGGTACAAGTTCATTTAGGCACTGACAATGGAACGTTGCGTCGGAGAATGGGGTTTAAAGAGAAATAATTGTTCTGAAAACGCTCGAATTGAACACGCATGCAACAATATTAATTAAAGTGTTTCCAAATCTACTATTATCGCACTTCCGCGGGGATAATTAAAATGCAAGGGGAACTCGCGGTCGAGGTTTGTTTCATTCAACCATCCTTTCCGTTCGAGTGGAAGGGTTTGTTTACTCGTCGTACTGTAATTATTTTTCTAAAATAATAGGGTATCAGGCTTCGGTGAGCCTCGCTTGTGTTTTACCTTATTAAATTAACGAGAGTTAATCTCTGAAATTTTGAAATTTAGCTCAGGTAAATATCTCGTATAATCATCCATTTGCATGTCCCGGAATCGAGCCACGACATCACCGCTGTACCATAAGAATTGTTACTTACATATAACTCAATGGAAATGGCTATTTTCCATGGCTACATTCCTTGCAATTCAAACTGACAATTTAAAGTAATTCTCACGTAACAACTTAGTGCAATCTACTTTTTGCAGAACTCTTATTTTGTTTGGAATTGAGTATCAATATCAATCACTGATGTTAAATCCAATCTATCATCTAAGTTCTTAGGCGTAGACGCCTCTACGTATGATATCGGATCAGTCTGTTTGAGGTTGTATATGAACGTCCTTGGATTGCAGCGAAAACTCAACATCATACAGATATTTATGTAATTTTGCTACTTAAAATTGCACAAATTACGCGATTGCTTCCTCTGATACACATAAAAGTCTTTCATGTAAATTAAGATTGTTTGATATTTATTTTAGATGTATAAAATTATGTGTTTTGTTACAGCAAACCGGAAAAATACATAGAAACTTCTGAACATGGATTGCTCATAATATCTGTGAATGAAGGCGATGCGGGCCGGTACGACTGTTGGCTCGGCGGCTCCCTGCTTTGTTCCTACAACATCACCGTTGATACTCATAGGTACCTATAAATCGTTACTTACTTACGTAAAATCAAATCAGTACGTACATATGCCACATAATTATTTTATATGGAGACAAAATGTGTGCGTGTACTAAAATATTTGCATGAATTCTTAGCATATTTATTATTCATTCGTAATTCCTATTAAATCTCCATTATTGCAGTTGTTAAATTTAGTCTTAGTGTATACGTACATATTTTTATGATATTGAGACAGTTGGACATAAGTAGAAATAAATTACAACAGGACAAATCCATTTTCCATAATGGAATGATATATAAAAAGATTTGTATTAACGTGTACTACAAATCAATACAAAAATTATATTGTTGGAGTAAAAGCCAGACTTTTCAATTAATATTTTTTTATCTTCTTTTACAAAATTTTAACTTCTGTTTCAGATGTTCGCCTCCAGAGAAAAGTAATGAATACCAAAAAATATACTCGAACTGGTGTCATGAGTTTGAGAAATACAAAACAGCGATGAAGACTTGGGAAAGAAAGCAAGAGGTAAAAATAATCATGTTAATGATAAATAAATAATAGTACAATATATTAGTTTGTTTATTTTGCTTATATTTTACTCATTTCTTTATACACTATCGTCTAGAATATATGGCAAAAATATATTTTAACATAGCCAGGCTTGTAGTCCGCCGTAAAGCAATTCTTGTATTTCAGTTGGACAGGTGCGATTAAGTAACACCTACATGTAACTTTAGATGAGAATTCAAGCCTGTTTAGGGAATATAAATATCCATGGACTACAGCTGCTACGTAACATTCAATGTACTATAAAAACAGTTTCACATTTTCTATGCCATCCACAGCTTCATACGAATAACAGTAATTACAGAATACAGAATAAGCCGAAAAAATCAATAGGTGTTCTAAAAGGAGCATCGTTCTACTGATGCGACAGTAAATTTTATTTTTAATAAATCTATTTGTTTCAGCAATGCGCTCGGCAAAACGACTCGAATCAGAACTCGCATCCAAACGAGATAGTGTGATAGCTCCTAAACGTCGCCTATCTCATGTTCCAGTCCGTCAGCTACTACGCGGGGGCCATACCCGTGCCCTACGTGTCGGAGGGCCTTCGCTACTTCAATATAATCTGAACATTCCCTGATATTTAAAACAATTGACAAAACCGACTTCAATGATAAAACAATACACTCATTATGTTTGAATAACTCAGGTCTTAATGGAGAAGATCGCGAACACAAACGAGAAAGAAAATTGACAATGAGGTCAAGATTGAAAAGGATATATTCGTATAACCTTTTAGACCAGTCGACTTATTACTTTTCAACAATCCACTATATGCTATTACGTAAGCAAAACAATAGACTGAACTTTTATGAATTGAAGTCGGTAAAAACAGTGAAGCTCAAACAAAAGTTGATAAAAGTGTGTGTTTGAATATCTACTACCAAGTTTAGTGAACAATAATGCAGTGCGTCGTTCCAAACTCTGAGAACATGAGAAGGTGATCGGACACTCAAAAATTCATGGACTTAAAAAAATTAAGGAATGATACTACGAGCGTTGTGCGTTACGTTGTTGGTAATGGAATGTAAAAAGTTTTAAAATTTCTCTTGTAAGTACGCTTTATTCGTTGGTTAAGAGAGTAGAAAAATTGTTAGTATTTGAACGGGATTATTTTATGAATTACGATCTTACATTTACATTTGTGTTATCTGCTGTGCGTATATGTGGTAGAGCGACCCTGTTTTAAAGTTAAATATTTTATTAACTACGTGGCATTCGATTTGTTGTAGTGATGAGGTAGTCCGCTTGTATTGTTAGATGTTTTGGAATGAAACGCATAGTCGTAATCCGTGGTGATTTTAAATTAAATGTTAATAGGTATCTTGATTCATTAAACAATTATATTTAAAATGGCGGTCGATTTTGGTTCTACATTTTGTTGAGCTTTAGATTTCATTTTAATTTGGTTTTTTCATTGATTTGATAAAAAAAAATTAATCATTCAAAAAACTTATTAAACAAATTATCTTACTTAGTAATAATGTAAAGCAATTTGTTATACCGTACAATGTAATCTGCCTACTCACACATGAACTAATGATTTTATTTCAGTCATTAAAATATCATTATTTGCATCAAATGAATTGTTCATTTTTATTTCGTAAGTGAATGTCAATCATTTAGATATCATTATTTAAAAAATCAAGATATACTAACAAAGGATCGAGATTGAGTGCGTTTTCGCGGTGCACTAATGAGTGAATAAGATACGTAGCAAGGGCGCCGCCGCGCCCGTAATTTCAAATCTCCGAGGGTTGTGGGAGGGTTTGCCTCATTATTTTTCCCCTATTTGTGTAAATAGTTACCTAATTTCGTTCTACTGTACCTACTAATGTAAGTGTACGTATGGTATGCACGTCCCTTATCGTAAAGAATATTATTAAGCCTGTGATATATAAGAAATTTTAGGAAATATAATTTAGTAATAACTCATAATTTTTGAGATAAATTGTTTAGGTTAACGCCGAGTTATCTTTACACCCAGTAGTGTTTGTGAACTCAATTTCCACGTCCGAGCGTTAGGTTTAGTCCAAACACAAAAAGTATAGACATCACTCGAATAGTTTCAATAAACCATGGCACAGTCATAAATATTTGTAGAGCACCGCCCTGGTACAAAAATGATTCTGAAACAAACCCGCCGGAGGCTTGCAACTAGCCCAGCTGTATTGTCCGACTAACATTGTTTTATGGTTATAAATCATTGGTGGAATACAATTTTAATTCTATTAAACGTTTATATTATGGTCTTGTGAAGTAGAATCCTAGAGTAAACTAATCGAACGATGGATATTTCTGCGAAACCATTTTTAAAATAATGTACTTGTATGTCAAAGTAACAAGCGATAATCCATAAATACTAGTTTTCAATGGAGTTCTCAACCCACTGAAGAAAACTGAATTTTAAATCTACAATATTCTGATTAGAAACTAAACCACACCATTATCGAAATCGAATAAATAAAATCAATCGTTATAAAATACGATCAATAAAGAAATGAAACAACATATATACAAAGGTGCGATAACTCCCTAGCTTTTCAGATGGAATGGAATATTTTGTTTGTTACTAACATAGAAAAAATTTTTTTATATCGGAACAACAAAATGTAACCATACTGTATTTTTTTTAGAATTAAATCTTGCTCACTTTTGTAAGAATGTATGCTGAGATTTGCGGCGTTAAATAAGCCAATACGATACCTATCGGACAAATTCCTTTCTTTATAGATTTTAAAATAACGGTAAACCTTTGCATCTGATTCCTAAATAGAACAAAAGAATTAAATTATTTTTTCAAGAGATATATCGTAATATAATACTAACCTATAAATTTTTGTGATCGAAAGTATATCAGACTGTCAGGCTTTTTGTAAACTCCGTCTATCTTTGCGTACATAATTACTAAGTTAATATTTACGCATATAAAGTAAAGTTTTAGTGTACTAATGTAGACAGTGTTTTAGGAAATATTTCTGCATATTTTTGTACAAAACTTCAATCTTAATGTCAGTTAGATTTATACCTAAGTACCACAGCGATCCTTCGCGTATCATCCTCACTGGTACCTTTTTCGAAATTTCGATTCCATATCATAAATTTATAATACTATGTAAGAGCTTGTATCATATTATTGTACTAACTGTCATGTTTGTGACTTTATATTTATACATATAGCAGTTGATTACAAATTTACAAACAAATTGCATATTATAAAATTGTATAAGTAAATATTTTTTCTAGAGATTTATTATGAGAAATGCCATAGCAAATATTTCCGCTCACATCTATAGCAACTTCACTAACCACTTGTACTTAATTGATAGTTAGTTACGTTATGCATTACATATTAGTCAAGTTTTGGTGGCACTTTGCATTTAATTCCCCAAATATACGTATTACACGGTATATTCATATTTATGTTACTAGTAATAGTTAATAAATAAATTTATTTAGCCTATTTCACTACTCTTTGCTAATTGTTCCTTAAATGCCAAATAAACACGTCTAAAACCAATTTAAACATACACCTGTTTGAAAACAAATATTATCAAAAAGTCGTGAAATGGACTGCTTTAAACATAAATTGCTCACCAACTAAATGTTTCATAGAATAATTCAATCGTATTTATAATTAACTTAATAGGTGCTTCTAAAATTAATTTTAGTTCTGCAAATAATTATAATATATTTTCAAACTCCTTTCATATCATATTGTATATACATGGATCGAGATACATATAATAGTAAGAAATATCTGAGCTTCGTCGTTTATTATAATAAATTATGTATTATCTAAGATTCGGTACTTAAGTAATTTAGTGAGTAAAATATGGACGTCCCACATTCGGGATGGTCTTGCGCAATAATTTTAGCTAAATACTTACTATTGTCTATACTAATCGAATAGCTCTGTAAATTTCACATGTTACTATACTGTGTAAGTTGAAATTCAAGTAGTCATAAGATTTTATATAATAAATCTATGAAATGTATCTTGCAGCTTGTTTCGTTTTATTTACAAACCACCCATTAGTTTTGCATAACAGACAATATTTATAGTAGAGAAGTTCAAAAGCTTTACAATTCATTATTAAAAAGTGTCTATTAAATTGTAAAACATAAAGTTTTTATTAAATATTCTCTTTTATAGTAAGTTACGTTGATTTCAGTCATTTCGTTTCATAAAATGAATTCGTTTTTGCGCAACATTTTAAGCCCTCTTATTGCACATACGTCGTATATTCGTACTTTAATATACTAGTAATATCTTACATATGGGATGAACAGGAAAACATTGAAAGTTCATCGGCAGGAGCAAGGAGAGAGATGTTTAAAATAGTGTCAATTCATCAAGTCGCATACCGGGTTGACATTTTCGTCATAACAGGACGGTGGGGGCGCACCCTTCGACCGGCGCGCCGACCGACCGAGGGACTATAAAAAGTGAGGGCGCGTAATTATATAGTGCCACTAAACTAATTTCACGATACATTGCCGACGAAATCTGTGCTTGGCACCGCCAACTAAATGTGATTTCTCCTTCATAACGGAACGCCTGATTACTATTGTTACATGTTATTACGTACGAATAGCTAATGCGCTGGCTGCAGTCTTCGCTACGATATGCAACCTAATTATATTTCATTTTCTGTCACAATAACAAATAGTAAAACAATGTCATAACCTTGAGGATATTAATGCAAATTGCATTTTTATTTTTATGCTGGAAAAGTAGTTAAGAAGCCTACAATATATTCTTTCAATCAAAAAGGTGCTTTGGATCCGAACCCAGAACTGCAGCGTGTGAACGCTCAAATTGTACCTTTGATCAATCAATCTACTGATTAACTATTTTCATAAATTTTGGTTTTTGAGACTATAAAAATACATATTGTTAGTCGTATTTCTGAAACGTATTGGAAAACTTGTCCCAACCTTTTGAATAAATCATAACAACTTGAGGCAGAGAAACATGTAGATACACAGACAAAAGAAAATATATGTAATTATAGTAGATTAACTGTTACGTTGTCAACTGTACGAATATACAGCACATCCTATGACAACTTTGAACGCCACTTTTTATTGAATTCGATCCAAACTTCGATAAACATACATATAACATGTAAACAATGATGATTGTAGAACACAGATGCATTGTGGTCGCGAACTGTTAAACAAGTTGCGAGTAGTTTGTCTCCGGAAGCGGCCCGAAGATTAGATTGCGGGTCGCATCATAAACTGCCGCGGGAAGTTAAGCGATATTTCAAGCGGTATCTACTTCATATAACATTGGTTTGTTTTGTATAGACATATGTGTATATGTTTGCACTCAAAATCACGAACATAGCATTACACTTACAGTGTAAAAAAATAGACTAATGTTATGTAATCAATGTAAGTATTTAATTATATTTCAGTTTTATTCGGAAAATATTGGTTCATCTGAAAATTGAATTGAAAATTGAATTGAATCATCAGAAAGAGTGCGTGCGGAGAGCGCACTTTATTATTTTTTATGGAATACCGTAGAATTCGTATTACCCTACGTGATAATTAGTTATAACAATATTTGGTTAGCATAAACATCTTAATCGGCTGAAGTTGCGACATATATTTGGTCTTTTTACTACGTATCGTGTACTCACGATTAACGATTTTCCATTTTTTTCATGGTCACGGCGAAACTCATGTTGTGACGGTTCCGCCATGACCATGCAACTGATACGAAATATCGGCACTAAAAACTTGAAAATCGTTAATCGGGAGTACCCGGTCCATAATAAAATGTATAAATTCCGCGATAGTATTGATTTAAAAACATTTGTGATGATCTCTTGTTACAAAAACAAACATATGTGTAACAAATATATTGACATTTGTCACAAACCCAATATAGAACTAGAGCACATTGACGCGATTGCGAACATTTATCACCAGGTAGCCAGCAATTCATTTGCTACTTCAATTACAGAAAAAACCTTTAATTCATGTTTTTAAATCCTTATTTTACTTTATCATTAGCTTAGGAACTATTACTTTGCGGTAGACTAGTTATGATGGTGTGACAAATCGGGTGCTGGCAGTGGGGTGTGTAATGTTTCATTTTACGGATATGGCGTGCCCGCTTGCGGACTTCATCTCCATTAAATAATTACTCACATCGAAAAACTAAGTCTTCACTACCCCAGTGAGGGGCCTCATACTAGTGATGTTCTGTTCTCTTCGTAAATCCAAGACTACAGTTAATAATAAAATATTTTGCCATTAAAAAGCATCTGTATTCATAAAAGGTGTACATCTCAAACAAAATGGTGTTATCAGAAGAACACGATATTATGTAGTATTTTTAATTTTTTCTTTTATTAGATTGTTTTTATCAAAAAAAAAATTAAAACCAGGACTAAATAGTCACATCTATAAAAATATAAAGAAGCATAGACAAAAAAGATAATTATCTTTTTTAATAAAAATATATTTCACTTAAATCCTTAGTTATCCCTGCCGTGATCACGTGATGCAATAAACTCTCATTATAATCCTTACCTTTTTTTAACGGACTTCTAATTTAATGCGCCTTACCAATTTAGCTTCCAAAACACTCCTAGTAACTTTACCTACAGAGCAACATATACCTACACGTGTCACAGCGTTTTCCACTGATTTTTCTAGCAGGAATAAGGAAACAAATAACAAGTTATATGATTTCCATTGGTATGTATATCCCACCCCTAAAGAACAAACAGAAGTTGTCAACGTCGTGGAGACTGCAGTGCGGTCAGGTCAGGCGTGTAATCCTTTATTACAGCGGCGGGATGGGCCACAGCGAGCCGTGGCGGGCCGCTCTCGTAAGCGCATTATCCGAATTAACAATTAGTCATGCCTACGTCTGGCTACGAAGTTTGCACAAATTTACATAACAATAAAGCCCTTTATACAGATTCGACCGCCATCGTGATTTTTAAAATTAATTGGATCGCGAACCATGCAAAATTTGGACACCCCTCTGTTTTGGTCCATAACTTTCTGGTCAGTGTAACGAGAGGATTTTTTACTTTCAAATAACATTTTGTGCGTGTAAAATTGATTTCAAATCTATTTGAATAAAATCCAGTCTGAAGCTAATTTCATTTATGTTAATCGAAGACATCTTCACAAAGATTTTATCAACGTAAAATAATAGTATAAATATTTGAAATCTATGATGTAATGTATGATAATACACTGGAGTTATAATAATTTTAAGAAATCTGCTTTGTGGCAAGAACACCTATACGTATACAACGTATAAATGAACTCGTGCTATAAAAAACTCAAATAAAAGCAATCGTAAATAAATCTCGCTTTTGCTTTTGATCTCAACCGGTGTTTAATCGGCTGATAGATTCATCCTGCTCGTATAATGAAATAATTTCATGTTCTGCGTTGATCGATTAGGCGCAAAAGGCTCCCCTTCATAGGGTAATGGGTTAGCGCTATTATTTCGACACGTTACTTCGTGCAATGCGTGGTATCATTTTGCCGTTGGGTCGGCTATTAAACGGTGGGGCGCACATGAAAACAAAATGTAGCTTTTAAATGGAATGGATTATTCTATGTGGCAATAATTTCATGATATATTTCTGAACATGTTGCAATGTAGGATAAAATATAATCAAACACGATCCTTGCCACAATCGTATTAGGCTTATGTTGCAAGGCAGCCATGATTTATATAACCTTTATAGCGAATGAAGAGGACGAATGATTGACTTTTACTATAGTTGAAAAAAAGAGGAACTTTCATTTCACTGTATTTTTTTAAGCCCAATGGTAAGATAATCGTATCGATTCGTCAATTGTTCTATTCAGCTTGTGGTTTCACAAATAATCTGCCATTACAAAACACCTAAATTTATCTACTACATTTGTACAATAGTTATAGCTATAAATCCAATTACCAATCGCAACAACAATAGA